>OMKQ01100161.1:1068-12579 GCA_900302335.1 Phycis phycis
GGTCTGGATGGGGCTCTGCAGGGAGGAGAGGGCAGCTGGGGGGGGGCTGGGAGAGGAGAACGAACGGGGGAACGTTCTGGAGAACAGAGGGATGACCTCACACTCAGCTAGAGAGAGAGAGAGAGAGAGAGAGAGAGAGAGAGAGAGAGCATCATGTACATTATTAGACCCAAAGCTGGACATATTTCTGAGCTAGCTTAAAGGTTTACATGTTTGTAAGGTAAACACTACACTGTGTGTGTGACACCTCCACTTACAGAACAAAGGTAAAGAAAGAAGGTGAAACAGGAAAGAGGAGAGAGGAGGTGGAGAGGAGTAGAGTATAACTCCACACTGCCATGCCTTAGCTTTGATACATCGTCTCTATATTACCACTCAGAGGGAGCGGCCCATCTAGAAGACAGTGGGAGCCAACGGCGTGGTAGTGGGCGGAGTCACAGTTACTGGAATGACAGCTGGACAAACTCTCACTGAAGACGGACATGGACGAGTTGGAGAGAGAGCCTGACACCGCGTCACTCAACTCATAAAAACCTAGAGAGAGAGAGAACATGGAGCTGACATGAGGCTAATGTATGGACAGCATATTGCTAACTTATTGCTAACATAACTGACAAATAGCTAACATACAGCTAGCTTAAAGCTAACGTTTAGCGAACACATAACCAACATAAGAGATAACAAACAGCTAACATGCAGCTAGCATAGCGCTAACACATAACTAAGATGCAGATAGTACACTGTAGACACGTTAAACACAACGTAGCACAGCTTGAATAAGGTTGGTCTCACACCTGAGCTGGCCCGGCTGTCTGACTCCTGGTCACGTGACTCCCCTGTGTCCAGTCGAAGATCATTCATCTGGTGATCCAACTCCTGCAAGTGGCTGACCAACCCTGCATCCTGCCTGCGCAAACAGTCCTGAAACACACACACAGTAAACTCAGCAACAGAATCTGTAGGTAGGGATGTAAGTTAGTGTACTACATGTAACAAACCGTCATCTGGAGGTCCTGTCGTAAACATCTAGTCTGCTCTGTTCTACAGGTCATGGTTTGTCAAAAGTCGTACTCGGGCTGCCACGATCAATTGATTAGTCGACCGAAAATAATACAATCTAATTTAGAAATTTGCATTTACATTTACATTCAGGGCGTTTAGCAGACGCTTTTATTCAAAGCGACTTACAATCGTTTGAACATATGCTGCTTCATTCGAAATTCTAATGTTTGGTTCATGGAGCTTTATAAAATGAACACTGCAGTTTTAGCTACATGTCAGATAAAGAAGGCAAATTTAAGACGTGACTTTGCACTCTGGGAACTTCTGACGTTGCTGTCCTGAGACGCAGACGAGGCTCCTGACGGCAGTGGCGCCGCCGCAAGTTCCTACCAGCTGTCTTCGTAGAAGAACCAGGTTCTGCTCCACCAGCTGCTCCTCCATACCCGGGTCGGTGGCCTCGTGGGTCCCGGTAACCCGGTTCTCCGTGTCTCCGTGTCCGGACCTGACCGGACTTACGGGACCAGCGTTTGACCGGAGCGTTAGCGCGTGCCGAACCCGGAGCTTCTGCGTGCGCCTCCAGTAGCGGAGCTCCGCGAGCCCGCAGAGCGCCGCCTCGAGCCGCTCCAGGGTGCGCGCCTGGTCCACGTCCTCCCGGTCCCAGCACGCGCCCCGCTCCATCTCCATCTCCGTCCCGCTCCTCCTCACCTCGCGCTGCTCGGGGGGAGCCAGGTAAGACGGCCGCCCCGCCGCCTCCATCCCGCTGACGGAGTGAGTTCCACCGGAGCGCGCGGCCAGATCCGCCCCGCGTGGCCACTGCGGCAGAATCACGCGACAACAAAGCCGGACCGCCGAGCGGTGTTGAGCACGAGCTCGGCTCCGCCCGCCGACTCACCGGGACCACCTCTCAGAGTGCACGTGGACCCCGAGCCGCTGCTCAGACCGCTGGTCAGACCCGGCGGTCAGCCGGGGACTTCGGGTCCAGCAGAAAATACTCGAATAAAAAAAATAGGCTGTCGTGGAAAAAAACGGATCCCATCAGAAGGGGGCACTGAGCGCTGAATGAAACCAACCGAGGCGTTAGATTAAACCAAAATATCACATTTTTAATATTCAGTCGTCGACAACAGGCACAGTTCAACAGAGAGCGATACACTTGATGCAGCTTTCTCAGAAGTGCGCGCCAAGTATTGTTGGCCGGCGCCTTTTATAGGGTAAGGTAAACAACCACGAAGGTGCAGATGACCCAGAGACAGGGACATTGAAATGCTTAAGATTTCAGAGTGTTCGCTCGTTCCCAAAGCCTTGAGATCTTCCGTGGCCCAAACAGACAGGGAGTGTTGGTCAAACGTGAGGCTGTGCCCAGGAATTCACGTGTAAGATAAACAAGCATATGAATCATGCATCAACAGATAGAGAAAAACAGGTACATAAATCAGATAACTTGCACGTAGTATAAGTGTTCAAAAAGTATGAGTGCTCACACGAATAATAAGCAGAAAAAAGGCCTGTGGGTTCATTTTCCATCACAAGTCCTAGTTGAATTAAACACACAGGGAGGGATTTCAGCTCATAACATGGAGGACCTGTTGGAAACATCTCCTCCCAGCCTCCTCACCAGAGTCTAGGAACGAGGGTTTGGACGAGCAGGTCTGTTGTTCTTGCTCATGTTTTAACCTTGTGACCTTTCACCAGGACGACGCGTCAATGGGGTCAGTAGTTACTCACCACTGGGTGATACTGGTCCAGTATTTCATCACCTTAGTAGTGGGCCGACTCCCAGACGTAGTCCCACACGTCTGCCCTCCCTTGGTACGCAGCTTCACCCATCGGCTGTTCGTGGTCCACTCGTTCCCCTAAAACACACACAAATGACAAATTATGTATATAAGCACTGAAGGAGGAAAAGGTCGGATGGTGAGATCTCAGCTCTTCTCCGTTTTGGCACCGCAGTGGTGGAACGAGCTCCCCGCCAATGTCAGGACTGCAGAGTCACTCCCCATCTTCTGGAAGAGACACAAGACCCACTTGTTCAGAGTTCACCTGAACCCTGAATAACATCCACCGCTACCTCTATTAATAATACAAAATAAAAAAAAACACCCTACCCTCATGCTCTTGTATTTCGTACGTCTTGGCACTTTAATCGCTCTTTGTCACTTGCCACTTAGTCAGAGATGTTGTACACTAGCAATGGTTAATCTAGCACTTGAAATGCTTGAAACTTGTTCTGGTGACTTTCTTACTGTATTAGCAGCAATGAAATGTTTCACCCTCTGATGACAAATGTACTCTTTGTAAGTCGCTTTGGATAAAAGCGTCTGCTAAATGCCCTAAACGTAAATGTAAATGTGCTTGGGTATGGATATTCACTGGCATGATTAAGCTAACCGTACACATTATTAATTATTTTTGAAAAATATCGCTCTTGATATGGCTATACATAAAATAATCTTGTTGGTGTACGTTAATCACAGTTAGAGACAAATGTATAGAAATGAATCAGTAATCCTCTTGGTCTGTAGAACCCTCTGTGCCTGGCTGTTACTCTGCACACTCCACTATGCAGGCTGTTAACGAGGAACTGCAACGTTTTTGACCTTCACATGGCTGGTTAAGAGTCGGTGTGATGGTTCTCCAACACTTTATGGGTCGGTTGGTGGGTGTTACGACCCCCCCTAGTGCTTCTGGGCCGTAAAAGTGCAAAATGCAAGTCTGTGCCGCCGGTCCGGGCGGCAAACTCTCGCGGTAGTCTCGGGTCTCGCGACGTAACGAACTGCTTTACAGCACTACACGTCCACAAACACGGAACCGGCGAGATATAAACACAAGTAGCGAGGGGATTGTTATATTCATCATGGATCAGCCCACTAAAAAGAGACACAGGAACCCACTGACAGAAGAAGAGAAAAAGGGCGAGTGACAAACAGAGAAACCAGACACGAATGAACATTGGGCGAGGTTTTCAGGAATGGCGTGAACTGAGAGATCAAAATGAAGACTGCGAATCGGATGCCGACTTGTAGTACAGGCTAAATCCCCGAATCCAGGTTCTTGTAGTTTATTTAGATCACTGGATCGCCCTTTGAATGCCTCAGATTTTGCTAAGAGTGTCGCCTATATCATGTGATATGTCCGGCTGACCATATAATTTCGTACCCTGCACGAGAGCTGCTAGTTAGCACATATTCATAATCTTTTGTCATGCTGACTGACATAGTTTGCTGCTTGTATTTTTTCATGTTATATTACTTTTGTGCAGACGATGTGGGTCGGTGTGGTTTGGGCCAGCGGTTGTTGCGAGCAGGAACAACCGGAGGTTCAAGGTAATTAATAAACAATTATACAAAAGCAGTGTCTCCTGTATGGATGCAGTCATTTTACTCACAATGCTGTCACAGTCTGTCTGCCACACCCACTCCACTACTCCATTCATCTGCCGTCACGGCTGTGCCGCATCAGATAATTAGTGGAGGCTACAAATTAGCCCTCCACTATTCACCTGGTGCCAGATTTTCTTCGCTGTTTACCGCATACAAGTCTCTCCAGCAATTCTACTGCCTTATGTCCCGGTTTCCCGATCCTGCCTGCCTCCGACTCCGATCTCCGCCTCGCCCTTCCTGATCTCCGTTCACCTGCCCCCCGTCCCGGATTCCCGATCCCGCCAGTTCTCCGTGTTCATAAACGTACATAGAAATAAAGACTATCTATTACTTTCATCCCCGTCTGGTTTGTGCTGCAATTGGGTCCGACGCTCACCTGTTACAAATGCATGATGCGTTGTGATTACAGGTTCAGCATCTCACGAGGCACTGACTGCGACCGTGCTGGACAAGAGGTGGTTGAACCAGGTGAAGACGTTTCTAAACTTCAGGTGAGCATCTACATTTGTAATGGTATTGGCCTTATTTTTAGATGTGCTTCCTAAACAAAGTTGTCACCTTGATTTCACTAAGCAAATAGGTAAGGGTTTGGTGCAGTTGGTCAGGTCATGTGCTCAAATGATGAGGTGTCTACCTGAATATACTGAGTAACCAGGTTTTTCCATCAATGGATATTTTCTTCCAAGATGATAATGCTTGGATTCTTCGTGCTCACATTGTGAGAAAATGGTTGAACATGAGACATAATTTGCACACATGAATTGACCACAGAGTCCAGACCTTAACCCTATTGAGAATCTTAGGGATGTGTTAAACAGTGGTTTGACTCTTCCATCATCAAAACAAGATTGTATTGATGATGGGAGAGTCAGACCACTCTCCAGCACATCCCAAAGATTCTCTATAGGGTTAAGGTCTGGACTCTTCCACCACTCAACCTCTCTTTCACAATGTGTGTCCGATGAATCCTGGCATGGTGATCTTGGAATATGCCTGTGCCATCAGGGAAGAAATAATCCATTGATTGAATAACCTTGTCATTCAGTATGTTCTGGTAGTCAGCTGACCTTATTCTTTGAGCACATGATGTTGCTGAACCTAGACCTGACCAACGCCAGCCAGCATGTAATCTGGAGTGTAAGTACAGTAAAGGAGAAGAAACTGTACTCCGACATCTCCGACATCCAGACGGCCATCCTCTCCAGGAGGCTGAGAAGTGGAACAGGCCTTCCTCGCAAGGTCATTATGAGGTCTGATGACCCAAGACGGCTCTGCCTGCTGGTATTGCCAACACCCACATCTGAACTTGTGCGGATAGTGTCACGAGGAAACCTTAATCAAGAGAACCCTCAAGAGGATGCTACACAAAAGCCGTAAGGCAAAAAACTAACAATGAAGCACTGTCATTTGCATCTTTTTCAATATCCAAAATAAGTCTTTTTCTAACCAAAAAGTGTGTATTATTGAACAACTGAAAGAAAGGTGGTGCAAACATCTGTTGTATTAAAAAAAGGGATCTTAGAAAGAGGGGTGGTGCACACATCCAAAGGTAATCTACAGGTGTTTTATCCTACATTAGATTTGTCTGGGCGATGCTAACATTTTTCCTTTCGACACAACATCGTTAGTTAATGGTACTTTTTTTTATCGATACCAATACATACTTTTTACCCCTTAAACTAAAGTCCCAAATTGCACAGTGTTCAGTAATAACTTTATTACAAGATAGTGTTACAATTTATTCATGTTTCAGATTTGTGTTCAGGAAAAGCAACATGTTCCCATTTTTAGGTTTAAGACGATTTAGCCGCTGACTGTCTCTCCTGCCTTCGAAAACAGCTGTCACTGAGGTCGCAGCTGTTCCAGAACTGTGAATATGTTCTGATGCATACAGTACAATCATCTGAACCTTTTATGTTCGTCAACTGAATGAAAGTCTGGTGAACATGGCCTCGTGGTCTCCATGGCGATGTTCAGCCTCTTTTAAAAGTGTCGGGGGGGTACGTTGTCTTCAAGTGCTTAAACAGGTTACTGGTGTTGCTGCTACGTGGCGCCACCTTATGGCAGATGGAGCACGTAGCGTCACCTTTAGTCGTGGGTGAAAAATAGCACCACACTGCGCTCCTTTGACTCTCTCGGCCGTCCGTGCTACTGCGGCGCGGGCGCCTGTAAGCTGCGCCGCGGGGATCGAGGCAGCGCGCTGAGCGCAGTAAACCGTCGGCTGACATCTGATTGGCTGCTATGGTCATGTGACACAGGGAGTAAAAAACGAATGGCACGTTTTGTGGTATTGCGATATTTAAAATGGCATGGACTCCGAACTGTCTCAGTATCGGTACCAGAGAATCGACACGCCCATCCCTAGGCGGAGCTTCGTGGAGAAAAATGGGAGCAGGAATGGTCAAAGTTGCATAGTGGCCCTTTAATTGCTGTTAATAGAGTAAGCAAGTCACCAGAACAAGTTTCAAGCATTCAAATGGCTAGGTTAACCATTGCTAGCATATGGCATTTCTAGGCTAAGAAGTGCTAAATGCTAAGTACAAAGAGCAATTATAAAGTGTTAAGACATACAACATACAAGTGCATAAGGGTAGAGTTGTTTTTTTTGTTATGCACAACAAGATTACTATAAATGTAAACTAGACACATTAAGGCTTGATAATGAAACATTATTGCATGCTCATTTGTGGTTAGGTTGTTATATTTGTCATTGTTATGTTATTTTGTTCACAGTGAATAGCACCAAATTCAGAGGGCAGTTCTAGGTATTAGTACTAGGTATTAGTGTCTTCTTGGGTGGAGAAGAGTCAGCTGCTCATGGTCCAGTTGTTCCCCTAAAACACACAAATGACTAATTAGAATTTTAATTGCTGCTGGGAAATACGTTTATAACCACTGAAGTAGTCTCATGTGAAAATGTGCATTTGTAATCATGTGAGGGCGTACAGCCTGGCTGTAGGGTCAGAGGTCCTGTCTGTAGTGTCAGAGGTCCTGTCTGTAGGGTCAGAGGTCCTGTCTGTAGTGTCAGGGGTCCTGTCTGTAGTGTCAGAGGTCCTGTCTGTAGTGTCAGGGGTCCTGTCTGTAGTGTCAGAGGTCCTGTCTGTAGTGTCAGGGGTCCTGTCTGTAGTGTCAGAGGTCCTGTCTGTACTCTCAGGGGTCCTGTCTGTAGTGTAATATTTTCTTATTTTTATTATTGTCTATACTGTATTGTTTTAGGTGTCTTCTTGGGTGGAGGAGAGTCCTTCAGGGCCCGATGGTGGTGAGCCTGGGGAAGGTCTGCAGCACCTCGGAGTGTTGCAGCACCTTAGAGACAAACATCTGACACGCCAGCTCTCCCTTGAGAAGCAGCTTCTCCAACAGGGTGATTATGGTCCGGTTGTTCCCCTAAAACACACACAAATGAGACGGATTTGAAATCAAAGGTGTTGCTATGAAGGAATCTAAACTGGGAGGGCAGAGTGACGGGGGTCATGGCCTATTAACCGGGGCGGTCTGGGGGTCACTCTGTGAAAATCCCGAGAGTCTTATGGAAGATATTAACCAAGTTAAAGCAAGTATAATCATTGGGTTGTCCATGAAAAGTATGAACTAAGTGTGGAAAGAGACAGAGGCGCGCTCACACGTACTCCCACAGGTGTACTTACTCACTCCTTGGTTGACCCCTTGTTCACCCCTTGTTGTCCCTGAGGTGTCCACTTGAATGTTTAGGCAAACGTATAGAAATGGCCAGAAGGGACATGGGGAGGATGAGCTGTCTACATGAAATGTGAAGATGGGCTCCAGCAGTAAAGGGAGGAAGGGCCATCTATGTATGGTATGAAATGTTTAAGATGATGACATCAAGTCTCAAAAACGGGACAAAAAGCAGCACATGGGGGATGTGCGGCAGTCACTTTGCAAACCAACTCAGGCTTTGTGTTGCTTCACTGCAAGCGATAATAAAGTCTCTAATAATAATATAATAAAAATATAAAAATATAATATAATAAAAACTCTTCGTTCAAACTACAGCCTTCTCGAACCCTCTTACTTTTGTTAAGATATGTGCGTTAGCCACCACACCCTTTAGGTGTGGACACTCAGTGGACACGTTTTTCATACTGGGGGTCAACAGGTGAGGGGACGTGGGCTACGCCTCATAGCCCCGCAGTCGGAGCCCAGCAGTCGGAGCCCCGCAGTCGTAGCCCCACAGTCGGAGCCCCACGGTGCTAATCTCATGTGTGCTGGAGGCCCTCTTTCATGTAAAAGAGACACCAGGTGTGTTGTTCACTCCCAAGTGTCCCTGACCCCTAGATCTAATTATATCACTTCCTGTCGGGCTTTCACAAAGATCATTTTTTCTATTCACTTGTCACATTAACACTTGTCGCTCATTAATATATGCAATCACAGCACGCATTTACACAGAGGTAGGAAGAGAGATGGAGACAGAACGAGCATGAGGCCGAGGAAGGGAGATTTGAGGAGGGAGATATACAGTATAGACATCGAGGGGAGGGAGAGAGATAGAGGGGGCGAGAGATGAAGAGCCTTACCATCATCATGTATTCCCTCATGGTGATTATGTTTTCCTGCAAACATAAAGTCCAAATGAATTCAGGCAGGTAGAGAATAGAACACAGGTCTGTGAGATGACTCTGGATGAAGGCTGATTGAGTCATGATCCCTCAGAGTTCAGCAGATTGCGGGCACTTCTGAAAAATGAACACAGTTTCAAGTTGTCACATAATGTGCATTATTACCAGCAGTTAAATTCTTGTTACTGTTAAAAATAAACTATGCAGAATAAAAATAAGCTATGCAAACAACAATAAATAAATTAATCGGCATTGGTCCTTTCTGTAGTGGTAAAATCTAATCTTGGTTTCTTAAAAAATGACGCCAACAACGTTTGTTTTTACATATTTGTAGCAGTTAATAGCGCAGCTATTTTTTCGTTCCATGAATTTCAAGTTAATGCCAGGCACTTCTGATAGGGTGGGCCAGTTGTCAATCATAGTGGCACTGGCCCCCATTGGCCATGTGGCTATCCAACTGAAAGAAAGAGAGTTGCTTCGGTAGAGTTATAGTCAAGACCGCCTAAACCGAGACCAAGACACTACCAAGACCAGAGGGTATCGAGACCAAGACAAGACCAAGACCAAGACCAAGTCGAGACCAAGACCGAGACTAAGTAGAGACCGGAAAAAAAAACCAGACTAGTGTTTAAGTTACACCAACACGTGAACAGTGTGCTGCGTCATACATAAGGCTTTGTGATGAGCCTGAGCTTGCTGCTTGGTTTACACCAAAACCCCCTCGAGACCTCCATGTCCGAGACCAACACAAGACCGAGACCAAAGACAGTCGAGTCCGAGACAAGACCACGACCACGTAAAAGTGGTCTCGAGACCGAGACCGGTCTCGAGTACTACAACTCTATGCTTCAGTCACGGCTTGGCATGTTTCATGCATTTTTCCACGTTTTTTCTATGGTCTTGGACTTGTCTCGGACTCGCTGGTATTTCGACTTGGACTTGTCTCGGTTTCTGCCACTGGTCTTGCAGTGGTGTCTTTATTATGTTTAGAACACTGGCCACCTGATAACCAATCACACACTAGCTTATCTCTGTGCGCCCTGCTAACGTAACGCTATTGTCATTCATTTTGTCATTCAAGATGTCCGTCAATTCTGCCGTAATAACATTTGTTATATAAGTCACCAGGAGTTTCTCAGCACAGCGTTAAAAAGGAAACACAGGGCAGACTGCAAATTCAGCAAAACAACCATTTCGGAAACCTGTGGGACAACGTCAAACTTCATTAGCCACCACTAACTGCAGAGCTAGGAGGTACTTGATACGTGATAACGTTAACTAACAGCGAAAGATAAAGGTAATGTGTTCTTGGACACATATACTTCATGCATACGACTTGTTTTTTCTGTCCTGGACTCGGTCTTGACTCGGACTCAAATATTTTTGGACTTGGTCTTTTCTTGGACTCAAACCGCTTTACACTCGGCCTTGACTTGTTCTCGGCTAGTCGTGGTCTTGGGCTTGTCTTGGACTCGACAAAGGTGGTCTTGATTACAGCGCTTGTAATGGCCCACGCGGCTATTAGTGTGGCCATAGGCCATTACCATCCATCAGATTGGTGCCGAAATGTTTAATATAAGGATCTTGGCCAATTTCTTCTCAGTAGTTTACCCAGATTGTTGTAGAGACAACAGTTGATCGTCACACCGATTCCACGCGGAAGTCACAGTTCACCGACATGCAACGATTTACTATTGCGCTTGGTTGGTTCAATGACAAACAAACATACAAACATACAAACATACAAACATGCAAACATGCAAACATGTAAGCAAGCGAGGCAAAAAAGTGATGTGATGACTAACATTCACACTTGCCGTGTTCCGAGGTAAAAGACGTCTGTTTAGCACCCTGACGAAACTGTAGGAATCGACGGCGCCTGTTTGACGAACATCCGGGTCAACGCAGATGTTGTATTGTATCCACACAACACACAGTGGCTTTTTGAATAGAATTTACTTGAAATCGTCAATATAGATATAGATAGATAGATACTTTATTAATCCCCATAGGGACATTTTTGGCATCGAGTAGCATTTGCATATATACACACACATGTATCACACACGTAGAAGGAGCATAGAACAGGTACATAAAATAAAATAAAATAAAAATTACATTAAACTAAATTAAATAAAAATTTGAATTAAGGAGTAAGGAGTACGGTGCATGTGCGGTGTTGAGAGAATTAAAACAAAAGTAAACGGTAAACAGTGCAATGACAGTATTGTCTGTTGTTAATATGATTAGATATTAATATAATATATTGTATAAATATTAATACGGTGAGAGTGTGAGCATGACAAGTATGAACATTTAAGGACAAATAAATAAACTAGACTAAATTAAATGAAGTAGTCTAAATGAAATGGAGACTAAATTAAATGAGGTAGACTAAATGAAATGACGGAGACTAAATGAAGTAGACTAAATGAAATGAGGTAGACTAAATGAAATGAAGGAGACTAAATGAAATGAAGTAGACTAAATGCCAGCAGGGTTTATGACCACAGTTAAAATGGGGGGGGGGGGGGGGGGGGGGGGGGGGGTTT
>OMKQ01100163.1:0-13169 GCA_900302335.1 Phycis phycis
TTGGACAATGCCTCTCACCCTCTATTTTCCACCCTGGCCCAGCGGAGGAGTACCTTCAGCAGAAGACTCCTCTCACCGAGATGCACCACAGAACGACACAGGAAATCATTCCTGCCTGTGGCCATCAAACTGTACAACACCTCCCTCTGAGTGTCTCATTCCCGTCTGCCATTCCCTCCTGTGTGTGGTCACTACCACCTTAGTGGTCACCTCATAACTGGTCATTTATCAACCCCGCTTACCGTACATGCTACTTCTTGTGTATGCTATTACAAATAGTGTATGCCAGATGTATGTATATTTTGTGTATATAATGTATATCACTATCATTCCTATGTATATATTCCACAAGATTATATTTTATTTTATTTTATTTTATTAGATATTTATATTGTACTTTGCATTGGAGTATTGTGACGAAGGCAATTTCCCTCGGGATTATTAAAGTACTTCTGTCTGTCTGTCTGTCTGTCTGTCTGTTTAATCGCTCTTTGTAACTTGGCACTTAGTCAAGGACGTTGTATACTAGCAATGGTTAACCTAGCAATTGAAATGCTTGAAACTTGTTCTGGTAACTTTCTTACTGTATTAGCAGCAATGAAATGTTTGACCTTATGACAAATGTACTCTTTGGCAAATGTACTCACTTTGGATGAAAGCGTCTGCTAAATGCCCTAAATGTAAATGTAAATGAAGATTCCTCCGAGTATTGATAATCTTCTGTTATTGTACCTTTGATCAGTGAGATACAAGGACACTTCCAAATTTCCAGATGGTCCTGTGTACCCTATACTAAAGGAGACCAGAAAGGAAGCATTGAAGCACCTTTCCCTCGCATTAACGGACTTCAACCAGCTCTTATGCTGGCTGCTACTTAGATACTTACGGGTCATTTCAGTCAGTTAGGAACCTTCCTAAGCAAAAAAAAGACTGCAGCCAAGGTTCTTGTTCCCGTCGCCGCCGGGATTGGCCACCGCAGAGAGACGTCGGGTTGCGTCTCTCCAAATGTTGATTGTTTCAGCTTTTCGGTCAGTCACTTACCCTCCAGCTTTTGGGACTAAACACTTCAACATACATTAATGTGTATGTATTAATGTATTGTTGTTTTGTATTTATTTTTTTTGTTAAATCTATGTCATTCAACATACATTATCTTCTTTTAGTTTTTGACAAGTGTAGGGTTTCATATCATTTGAATGAAGTGCACCTCAAAATGTTTGACCTACTGCAAGTCAAGGATACCCATATGACTTTCAGACCAGTGATTTGTGTGGTTGTGACCGTCCTGTCAAACTGCCGGTTTCTCACTAGCTTGATATCTTTCTGCAAGTATGTCCAAGTATATCTTGCCAGGACACATTAACTGTCAGGTGTAGGCGCTCCCAGGTCAAATATAGTTTGCACTGTGATCCGATGCGGGGGTTGTGCACGTGGGTGGTCAGGCTCACACTGATCTGATCTCAGCGTAGTTTAGACGCAATCCAGCCATGAGCCGATCAGAAAACAAACAGCGTTATTAAAACCACTCCCATTCCCTGAATTGTGGCTCATGCCCTACAAATACAAAGTATATTACTATTGCAATTTGAACTGCTCAAGCTGCTCAAATGGCATGTAAGGATGTAGTGTGTGAGCACAGCCTATATTTCCAAATCAAAGTGAAGACAGTTTCATGTTTTGAAAAATATCAATTTATTGTAGCTTACACTGCAACTATGCAGTGTAAGCTACATTACAAAGTAGAATCTATTGAATGTAGAATATGAAACTCATTTTAACCATTCACGTCCACTATTCTCTCCTAAACCTTCTGTTTTTGTTGTTTGCAAAAAGAAAAAGTCGTCATTACATTTTTACCACACAGGAGGTATTCACATTCTCTATTCACATACCCCTGACATCAGGGGTATAAGCAAAGTTATATTGAAGATCGTGTGGAACCGAGCCCATCCAGTCTACTGGAACCTATTGCCAGTTTGCCCAGTTTACAAGATAGTAAATTACATATTTGTGTCGACAGAGTCCATCCAGGGACTCAAATTTCACCAAAGTAGGGAACTTGATCCTAGGTTTCTCAAGCAAATAGCAGAGTAACATCTTAACAACAAGTGGCCCAGTGAGTAAAATCTGCTTCCACCATAACAATAAGAGGGGTATGATTTACAATGAACAGATTTCATCATTTCACTTTAAACTGTATTTATGCATCTTCTGATTAAGTCACTTAACATGAATTCCTTCTAAACCAAGGTGATCTGGTTAGCACTGGGAGGTGGTCTGACGTCGTACCTGTTACTGTCGATATGCCTGTTGCTCTTTTTTGCCTTCTCATCAACCTGTCCCACGTGCTGGAGATCTGGCCCTGCAGGTTTCAGCTTAGTTTCTAAGGTCGGAGCTGGACTCATACCTGTGGCCTGCAGTGGGGCCGTTCTGTAGATCCTGAGGGCTAAGAGAGGATCGACCTGCTTCAGGATTCATTTGGCTGTTTGTACGGCTCTCTCATCTGACTTGTTTAATGTGTGATTTATAAGAGGAAAAGATGACCTAACCCACCCAATCTCTTTGAATTTGGCATCAAGGCGTCCTGTAGGAGTGTTTAATTCTCTGTCATGTCATTCCCCTTGTATCATGATGTAGGATATCATAGGGTATGATGTATTTAAAATATTTGTCAGATAATGTATTGTACAGTTAATACAGTTAAAATCAAATGTAAAAATAAGTGTACAGGCCTTTTAACTCCCACTATTATTCTATTCATAATTTTCTTTTCAGTATACATATCAGGATAGATTCTGGAGTTCTTCTGGTAACCACTGGTCACTTATTTAGCAACTACTAAGACTCAATAGACTTTCCTCAAATCATGTAATAGAATTGTATTAATAACTGAGTTTATTAGTGTCTTGCTCAATAATTACAAAATAAGTACACTCGACAAAGTAATCATGCTGAAGAAGATTTATTTGGAAGAGAATCAGACCGAGATCTGTTTCCACAAGAAGAGATACAATGAAGAGATACCATCAATATGTTAATATCATGGTTTTTTGTACCTCAATGCAAATTAGATTAGATGTACAGGCTTATCATCAATAGCCTTATGTAGTTGTGTAATTAAATGACAGCTGGTAGTTAACATAGTAGCCATTGTTGTACATGTAGAGCTTCTGATCAGTGGGGTTGTAGTCTAGGTTAACATAGGACTCCTGGAATCTCCCAAGGGGAACACTGATATAGTGCTCTTGTTGGGTTGTGGTGTTAAACATGTAGAAGATTTCTTCCATTTGGATATCAACTGTTCTGATGGCATAGAGAACCCCACACACCATGAAAGCATTGCTGACTCCTGGTTTGTACACACTAGTCCGCCACTCCTCCTCTATTCCGAAGGACAGCTCGTTGATCTTGGCCAAGATCAGACGGCCACTCGTCTCCTCACTGGCGTATGTCACCCACAGCCCCGTCTCATCGGCAGCAAAATCAAAGTTCTGATTTGGCGAGTGAGCATAGGAGAACCTAGTGGAAGCCTCTGGGATGATCCTGTACTCGTAATTCATGGAGGACAAATCCACCCTGACCATGCTAAACGGACTGTTTCGCTGGTAGTACAGCACATTTTCACGGAGAAGGACATTATTTCCAGTGCCATACCAGCCACTACGTAACTGGTGATGCTCAAAGTGGTTTCTTAAAACTAGATCTTTGTAATTGTTGTAGAGCCTGATGTCAGTGATTGCTGCACTAGTATACCCAGAATACCAATACATTGATTCCCTGTCACGAAGAGGCTTTGAATCTTTACCCCAGGCACCAAATCTGTACGCAGCGTTGAGGTGTGCGTTAATCTGGCTGACCATAGGCTGGCTGACCCTAATAATGCCAGTGTGTGCGCAGGACCCTGTGGAAAGAGCAGAATCAATACCAAGTCAGTTCAAGTCAGCCTCTGGTGTGATGGTGTGAGTACAGAGTTGAGATTCTGTTAAAGTGTGAGCAGTCTTCTCACCAATGTTTGGGTTGAAGATCTCCTGGTGGCGGCGTTCGCATTCCTCCAGTTTGAGCTGGACCTGTATGTACTTGCGGCGGGTTTCCAGAACCAGGTTCTTATCATATTTCTCCTCCATGTGGGTCAGGGTTGACATCTTGGATTCAACCTGAAAATGTTTCCGTCATTATTTTAACTTTGAAGATGACTTCTTAATTTTCTTGAATACCAAAATAAACTTCAGTCCCACCGTTTCACGCAGGGACTCGAAGACAGCAGCCGATCCTTGAACCGAAGACTGAAGCTCGACCACCAGAGCCTCCACCTGTTTAATCTGGACCTTGATGCTCTCTCTGTGGGCCTCGTTGAACGCCTCGGGGTCTTTCTCCATCTTCTCGACCTCCCCGGTCAGGTTGACAATCTTTGCTGTGTACGCCGTGATCTTGTTCTCATAGGTCTCCATCTGCAATGTGGGTTGTGCATCCAGGTTACATGTTATACCAATAATCAATTATTCTCCAGCCCGACCATGGCTCTAACATATCACAGCAGTTTGTTCAGCCCCGTTCACACCAAAAGTGAAGTGAAGTGAATTTTCCCCTCATGTTCATTGTGCATGTTTGACCATGTACCTGTACTTGTTGTGGACTTGTTGCGGAAGTCCCAGAGACATCAGAGAACCCAACACCATCATGTCTGGGTTCATTACACCATCCGGTGGCGCACACAGTTCAGTGAATTTCATCGTCTTCTCCAGAAGCTGCGTCTAGATGACGGCCACTTTTGTGATTCAATCAGGACTTCTGGACGTGAGTTACGTTGAGAGAATCTCAATGCTGATAGGCTATGCTGAACTCCTCTTTACACGAATTTCTCACAAAAGTTAAAATCAACTCGAGCGTACACACGTGAATGATGGGGATTTCACATTGTTCGCATCGTTTGTGTGAGTAGAATCATGCACATTTTGCAAATGCGCGTCTATTTGCGTCTTTGTATTAACTTTGTATGCAGTCGCACCATGCAAGGAATTACAATGCAGTTGTGCCGCTCAGAAAAATGTCCATCGCTTTTGGTGTGAACGCTCCATTAATGTTAGGGTTGGTACCTTTCCCAGTTCTAGCTCCAGCTGATGGTGGACTTCCATAACCACTCCCTCTACCTCCTCCAGGTCTTGTATATTGAAGGTAGAGCTGGGCAGGAAGGCTTCGCAGGAGCACGTGTGCCCGGTCCCGCCATCGGTGCCATTTCTCTGAGTCGCCTCACCCCATCGTCCAACATGTTTTCATAGAGCACACATAGTAATGATACTTTTTTGCAGGCAGAGGTTTTGGTGAAGAACATGGATGGACTATTAATTGATTTTTGTTCTATATGTTATACATACCCCCCAGGCAGTGGCAGAGCTCAACATGGCTAAGAAATATAGAATGGCAATCATTGTGGCGCAGTCAGTGTTCGTATGGTTGAGCCAGGTTGAAATGTGGGGTTATATAGTGGTTGCTCTCTGTGTTATTATTCTAGAGGTAACAGCACCTGTTCAAATTCACAGCATCGCCATCTTAGAGAACTGTTATATGGCCATGCCTGTTAAACAAGACAATCTGTAATCAAACATTATCAGCAGAACATTGACTTTGGGAATGTTCAATTGTAAATTATGCAATGTTTGACTTAGCATCAGAACCAAAAGACAGCAGTGTCAGAGAAACAAAACGACAGATGGGTAAAACTCTAGCTGCCTGAAGATAAGATGATGTACTTGTGTGTCCATCTATGTATTTAAGGGGGCATTTAGCAGACGCTTTTGTCCAAAGCGACTTACAATCAGTACATTTCTGGGGTTCGACATGTGGAGGGGGATCAAGGGGATCGAACCGCCGACCCTACGGTTAGTGGACGACTCGCTCTGTCCACCTGCTCTACCCACTGAGCTACTGCCGCCCGAATTCTGTATTGTGTATGTGTATATGTATTTATTGAATTGAGGTGAAATACAATGATTCATTTATATGACTGCCTTCGGGAAATGAATGCATTTAATAATGAACTTTTAAAATCTTTATTAGATGGCAATTAACAAAGTAGAGTTCATCTTTGCTTTGCATTGCTATGAATATAAGGCACTTCCTATGTGTCATCTGGTTTCTCTTAGTCCTTCTCTGCTCGTTTCTTACTCTTCTTCTTCTTGACTCTGCCTGTTTTGCTTTTTCCGGCTGACTGTTGGTTGGTGAGCGCGGGCCTGGATCTGGTCAGGTGGTCCGTGGTGGTGCTGAGCTTGCGCACGTCCCCTTCCGGGTCGGAGTGCGTACCCTGGGCCGACACGGCCTTGCCGGCGACGGAGCGCGGGGAGTCATCGAACAGGTTGGGCTGCGAGTACGACCGCATGGCCGGTGAACTGCCGGCCCCCTGATGCTGCTGCTGCTGCTGCTGCTGGTGGTGGTGGTGGTGCTGGTGGACGTGCTCGCTGCTCAGGTTGGTCACGGAGTAGCGGCTACTGTTGGACATGACTATGTGGTGCCAGGAGCTCAGGGGGGTGGCGGAGAAGTGTTGCGGCCCGCTTGAGTCCTCTTTGGCCCCGCCGGGTGACATCACCATGGACTCGCGCGGCGTGACAGCCTCCACGGCGCTCTGGAAGGTCTTCAGGATGCGGTCGCTCTTCTGCTTCTCCTTCTTCTGCCGGGACTCGGTCTTGCGCAGCTGACGTCGGTGGTCCTTCATCATCTGCTTCCGGGTGTCCGCCAGCCCCCTGTGAAGAGATCATCATCATCATCATCATCATCATCATCATCATCATCATCATCATCATCATCATCCTCCTCCTCCTCCTCCTCCTCCTTCTCATTATGCATTACAACAACCTGGCAGCTCAAGATGGCCACTGGTGGCCTGTAGTGTAGGCAGTGTGTCATTATGATATGGTTCTCTTTTATGGGGAGGCTTTTGACAAAGAATGAGAGCTGGCCACATTCCCAGGTCATACATGTTACACAAATTGCTAAAGTAAGGCACGCATGTGAATGTACACTTTGGATGAAGGCGCAAATATAGATCAAGTACGTTTGTTATTGCCGCCCAATGTGATGCGTGTTTTAGGCCTCTATTGTTCGAGCAGCTGTAAGGCAAGGTGCAGCATTGAGTTATATGTAGTGGTTTACCTGTAGTCCACCATGCCTGTCCTCTCACGGTCCAGCCTTTGAATGAGCTCCTCGATTTGGTAGCGATCCAAAGGAATGCTTGATTGCTGTCATTGATAAGTTTTTGAAAAATAACCAAATCATTTTCCAAAGAACATTTCAAATCAATCCCCAGATTTATACATTGTGGCGTTCCCAGAGATGTAGTATGAGGATTTCCTCTTAGCTCCATACAAGTCACATGATAACTGATTATTACTATTATATTATCAAGGCATATAGATGTATGCCAATACAATTTGAACTGCAGCAGTTCCTATATAAGTGTCACAATATGAATTAATGAATGTATTCAGACAACCTGCACTGCCTTCCTGAAGTCCGCCACAGGGACTCGCATGGTACCGTCCTTATCAATGTTGCGGAAGAAGTCCCACAAACGCAGTTTGCGTTGGTCCAGATAGTCCTTCATAGAACATGTTAGCGAAGAGGAAAGCGTAAAAAGGAAAACTACATAATTAACACAAACAATTATTTGAATTGTATCTATTAGTATTATTATTATATTGTATTATAATAATTATTATTGGGCCCCTTTATTAGCCCCTTGTTTACAAACCGTTTAACATCTGCCTATGAAATGTAATTATTCTTCAGTATTACCATAACCGTATACAATATAATTTTAAACATCAGTTTGAGTTTGGGTGTAAGGATACTTGAATTATTTTAAATGAAAGCACATTTCCGCGTGATGAGCATGCATACCTGGATGACTTTCATTGGGTCGAGACGTTTTGGGGGCTTCTTAGCTATGAAGCCTCCCACTCCCCCGTACTGCACCTCTAAACTGGGGTGGTCTTGACATGTCGACTCCAGCAGCCGCACAAAGTTCTCATTTACCAACACGTTCTGCAAAAATATAAACAGAATAATGTAATCCGTGTAGGCTCAATGCACATATGCCAGTTTAGGCATTTATGACGATAAACAAAAACGACACATTTGAAACATACTTTTTTACATAATCTGCTTATGTGAACAGTGTTGACAGAACAGAATTAGCAGCCACGCAGGTTACTCACACATATATTGATCTCCTCCAAGGCACTTTTATGTGTGTTCTTCACCACATTAACCAGGGCGAGTGCGCCCTCTACTGTCAGAGAATTGTATGCCAGCTAAAAGAACACAACATAGGCTCGTGTTTGCTTCACCACATGGTAGGACGTTTGACCACTGACCACATTGGTGATGTGCTGAAATAAAAAAAAAACACCTTATTGGTAGACACCCAGCTGTCTCACACCCACCAGTAGGACTCTCAGTGTGTCGTTGAACTCCAGGCCTTTGCACAGCGTGCCCACTCCCTCGTTGGTGATGCGGTTGTTGTTGAGGTTTAAATGAACCAGAGTGTTGTTGTATTTCAGCGCCTCGCCCATCGCCAGCGCTCCCTCGTTCCCGAACCCGTTCCATGACAAGTCCAGGTGTTTCAAGGTGATGTTCACCTGCGCGTGTGCGAGAGAAATCGTTTCAGCGATGCATCACTGACGACGATCTGAAACGTTGATGCGCGGTTGTTGACCGCACCTTCAGCCCAGCAGAAAAGGCCACCGCTCCTTTCATCCGGAGGTGATTCCAGCTGAGGTCCAGCGTCTCCAGACCCTCGTTGTTTGCTGACGGATCGCAGGAGAAGCAAAATGAATATGCCGCACGACAAGCAACACAGAGAGACCCAGAAGAGTAATGGCCTACCCAGCATCTGTCCCAAATGCTCTCCTCCCTTTCCGCTGAACTCGTTATGGCTTAGGTTCAGTTGTTTGACTCTGTAATTACTCTTTGATAGGAAACATACAAGCAGAAACATCAGAGAAGCTTTTTTTTTTATAGGAAGCAATATCAAGCAAGTTATATCAGTCAAATGTGCTAATGTAAATTTACTTACTGATAATGCATCCGCAAAGAATTTTGCATCATCTTCAGTAAATTTGTTTCCTATAATAAAATTGTATTATTATTAGTATTAGTAGTTAATGGTGTGAGTGGCATTGAAGGACATTATGAGCAACATGTCCTCACAAAATCATTCTCCTTATGCTGATACACACTGTAGAAACACATTACCTGAGAGATTCATAGATTTTATTGAAATATTTTCCAGCAACATTTTACCAAGACACTCTGCACCCGCAGACTGTAGGTGGTTGCCAGACAAATCCTGGAGAAGAAAACAACATTCAAGCCAGACACACTGGATCCTTTGCACACGGTACTCCCCTTTCGTGGAGGAGCAGGTCAACAACCCACCATGGTGTGGATGGTGAAATTAGCCTTCAGCATTTCCACAAGGTGTTGAGCTCCCTCCGCTCGAATGTGATTGTCTGCCAGTTCCAGAGTATTGATGTTCATATCAGTCTGAGGGAAATACGACAAGACACCGGGTGTGTTGCTTATTTCTTTTTGTTTTTGGAAAAGTACACCTGAAACACCGGCACGTTCGTTAAACCTTCATGAGCTCACCACCAACGCAATAGCGAGCGCCTTACAGCCCAGCGGTCCCAGTCCGTGGTGATTGAGGCCCATGGTGGAAGCGCCCAGGTGCCGTATGAAGTACGAGACGGGCACCACGCCTGTCAGTCTGCAGGCTTCTAGGTACACGTCGGCAGTGGTGGTTGGCTTCTCGTTTGTCGGCTTCCCTGGCAATGACAACTATTTCTATCAGAGCTCTTTGTCAGAATGGTGGTGTAGGTCTGCAACGCGGCGCAGGAGCGGTCAGTCACGCACTTCATGACTGATGAGGACAGCTTTACATCTACAGGCCATCAGGCTTCTGAACCGCTGAGCTAAACCCATTGTCACTCATGTACAATTAACCACTGATGTGTAATACTTATATGCCGTCATAATTCAACACTTTATGTATAATACCATATGATACTGTATAACACTTGCAATATGGACATGCACTTTATTCCTGCACATCTGTATCTGTATCCATATGTTTTGATCATCATTGCTACGATTGCTTCCATCAACGCTCATGTATAACTCTCCACTTTATGTTTCATGTATATGCACTTCATATTTTCCCCAATGCTGCTTTATTTCATTCTCCATTGCTGCTCTTACTTAAATCCGTGATGCCCTTATTTCACTGTACTCTATTGTATTTTATTTTTATTTTCTTTGATTTTCCTTCCATGTTGGAACGGGCCTCGTCCAATACATTTAATTGTACAGTATGACTGTAAGTGGTGCTGCACAATACATTTGCTAATAAACGACTTGAATCGTGAATGAAACATTCTAAGCACAGATTATTTATATATAGGCGACGTTCGCGCAGAATGGAACCCTTATAACGGCAACTTAGCTTGCTTACCATCTGGTTCCAAGTCTGAATCCAAGTCTGAATCCAAACTTAGGTTTTCAGTGGAGGATGTTTGGCTATCTTCTTTTATGGTAAGGGAATCAAGATGCAGTAAAGACATTTCTCAATGCTTCCTTTCTTCAATGGATTGAAATAGAGGGGCTACGTCCGTTAAATAAGAAGCTGGTTTTTCACTCCTCAGTTGCCCGTGAATGTTGCAACCGTGACATCAAACAGGCCAGTGCACAGGTAATCCTACCTTCCAGGTAACCTGCCCTGTTTGATGATCAATCATTTATATCACCATGGTAGAAGCCAGGCACACACAAATACAGGCTCAAAACAAAGCCCATCTATGAAATACATGTTGATAAAGTCGTGTCATTAATGACTATTTACATTTACATTCAGGGCATTTAGCAGACACTTTTATCCAAAGCGACTTACAAAAAGTAAATTTGTCAGAAGAAGGTGAAATATTTCATTGCTGTTAATACAGTAAGAAAGTCACCAGAACAAGTTTCAAGCATTTCAATTGCTAGATTAACCATTGCTGCTATACAACATCTATGGCTAAGTGCCAAGTTACAAAGCGCAATTATAAAGTGCCAAGAAGGGGGAGGGGGGGGTCGGTAGAGGATGAATGTTATGCATGTATGTTATGCAGGATGGATGGATGCTACTTATGTCTACATAACGTGACATCTTTAGAATCTTTAGAACTGAGTTAAAACACAAGGTGTAGTCTGCAGAGTTCATATCAGTGCAACCACATTGTCATTGTCAAGAGCTACAGGATCAGGAAGCAAGCAGCAAAACCTGTTGTTTGATTTACCCCCCAATCTCTAGCTAGAATCATCTAGAGATTGTCATCTACATGAAACACATTTGGATGGACACACAGATTTATATTTCACTCTGACTTCTCTATACTGTTTTTCTTTCTTACCATCTTACCATTCCACTGGAGTAGTTGTAACGAAAGCAATTTCCCTCTGGGATCCTTTAAAGTATTTCTGTCTGTATTTCTGTTCTGTCAGTTGGACCAGGTTTATCTACCTGGGTTAGAAGGTAGAAAGGTTATAGTAGTAAGCAATGAGCCATATGTCAGATCTTTTTCTATGTTCCATTAGTAACTGACCCAAACTACCTTATTGTTAGCCATTAGACTACTTTGTTATATTATGTTTGGATAAAAAAAAATCATTGAATATGCCAGAAACGAAGATACAGGGAGACAACAATAAAATAACAATGCTAATTTATTAGTCACAATTATAAATTGAAAAACTCCTCATTAGGCCTACTTCTGAGAAGTTTCATGTGAAACATTAGGGATGTTTCAAGATTAATTGGCGATGTCTTTAGTTGCAAAGTATAAATGTCCCAGTTTACCCAGTGTGAAAGTTGAAAGTAAAAAAAAAAGATGGTTTCCACGATACATTGTGTTGCGCATGCGCTCTATGTGTTTTCCTGTCCATGTGTAGGCGAGTCACGTGTCGTCATGTCCCTGCCGTAGTGGCTAGATGTTGTGCTAGGTTTTTATTATTGGAGTCTAATCTTCGTTTCGCTTTTCCTAGACATCTTGTGTTACCTCCATATATCCTTTGCTGAAGAATGAGCGACAACGATGACATCGAAGTCGACAGTGACGTACGTAGTCTATTCACTGATTAATAATAGACAACTATTTAGCTTAACAAATATGTTTTTGCATTTCTGTCAATCCACGATAACGCTGGTTTCTAAGCTAGCTAGTTAGCTAACGCGACAGCTCTTATGATGTACAGCTTGCTAGTTGCATGGATGCTGAATTAAATAGAATAAATACCAGAAAATCAAACCGTAAATAGGAAGCAGCTCAATGTTAACCATTTCAGCTCTAATACAATGTAGATGTGTTTGTATGTCTACGTGTAAACGCGACCGAACAACACCGTGTGGGACAATTCGACAGTAGACAGCATTAGCATGCTACATAGGCGACGTTAATCCAAATGGTTGCTCTTGCGTTATGTTTTTTCAATAACAATCTGATCCAATGGTCAGATATGATTCAGGGGTTTGATCTGGAGGCTTACAGAATGTATTTGAGCGGTATGTGTTTCCTATACTCGATGGGAGCTCCTCTCAGGTCGGGTCATCCACAAAATAACACGTCGTTACCTCATTGGATCACAGATTCGTGGTTTATGTTTCCCGTGTGTATTATTTTATTTCCCATACATCTATAGCTTTAAACCAAAACGATACGTGCTCCCATTTGTCTGGCATGTACATCGTGTGAAACGTAAATACTTCCTACTCGGGTGTCAGCTGTCGTTGGCAAAACGAGTTTAAATGTGAGAATGAACCAATATGTTGGAGCATTAATCCGGTCAATAATTATAGTAGGATAGTATTCCCCTCCCCCACCGGACTTGATCCTCAGCGTTGCATCCCTGTTTAAGTGGTACAGCTGCGTCCAGGGAAGCCAGCATCCCTACTCGTATGTGAGGTGTTGACTTAACCTGACATGATCTCAACAGAGATAATCAAAAGCTGTTTCCTGTTCAAATAATTGCTGAATTGGTGGTAGCGTAAAATTGTAATCTCCTATATGAGACTGAATGAGATTGCTCTGATATAGAGAAAACATTTGCACCAAATTCTGGTCTACTTACCCCCCCCCCCCAAT
>OMKQ01100164.1:18349-29840 GCA_900302335.1 Phycis phycis
ACACGTGTCTACCCACCTTATGTCTCATTTGTTTTGTTCATGCTGGTCATGTCTTTGCCATGATTTGCTGTTTTAACTATTCTGAGTATGTTCTCCTGCACTGTATGGTGTCCTTGGGTGTCTTGAAAGGAGCCTCCAAATAAAATGTATGATTATTAGTGAAAGGAACTAAAATGTTCTTAAACAAAGCTGCACGTGTGAATAGTGAAAATCATTAGCAGCCCCTGAAAGGTTATCCCAGTAATTACGGGGAACTATGTGTGAAAGAGACTAAGTATATTCGTGGAATACTGGCTACTTCTACATTCCAAATCACATGTTTATGGATTTGTTATCACATACCCTCTTCCATGTTGCAAGAAGCTGTTTGTCAGCCATCTGTTCAGGATAGTCTGCAATGGCAAACACACAACCAAGCAGGAAGCCATCCTCTGGAACTGAAAGAAAAAAGTGCAACAATAGTAAGGCACCTGCTGAACCAGACTCATTCTTACAGTTTTCAGCCTTTTTCAGGATTCATTTGTAATGGCTAGGAAAGCACCGATCACATGTTTTAGGCTGATCCTGATTGCCTATCTTTTTAATGTGTGATCCGCCAATCTGATACTGATCACCGTTTTATAGTGAAACATATATCAATAGGATATTTCTCATGAAGATCATTGTTGTCATCATCATCATGAAGATCATTGTGTGCCGATAATATAAGGGTTCCAAGTTAGTTAGTGTTATATGAGAGTTATTGTTAATTTTCTGAGTCGACGCATGTGACTGCATGTAAACACAGCACTACAGATTGGATTTATCAAGGGTGGAGCGACATGGTTTTTTTAACGTTTCTCAGAGTTTAGACGTAAAGGAACATTGAATAAATTAAACATCACTAACAAAGGAGAAGGAATTCAGGGGGATTACCATTTATTGGAACGAGTCAGGCCAACAAACTCATTCACGCAGGAAAGGATCTATAACTATAACTAACTAAGTATCTATTTATATGTACCCTGGCTGCTACGGCGGCCAAATTTCCCTTTGGGGATTAATAAAGTCTTATCTATCTATAACAGTATCACTCTTGAAACGCTGTGGAGAAAAGGACGGCTACCGGGAAGAAGCAAGTGTTGTTATTAAGCATTGCATAAAAAAGACTGATTTGAACAAACCGATTTTACTGTGTCTGGATTGTTTATGAAGACGGTTCGATCAGCAATGTTCACGTGGAGGCTACATGGCAGGTGCTCATATTTGTAGCCTACTTTTTGCTTCTTGTGGTATGGCGCAATCAATTATCCAGATATACAACCGTGTCAATCAATTTAAAGACTGAAGGTCTCGCGTTATGATTTTAAGTCAACCAAGTCGGCAACTATGGTTACTTTCAATATTTATTGAGATTTAGGGTTTGCACATGCGGAAACAAGTTGGATAAATTGAGCCAAAAGTACTATTCAAATATCAAACAACATAAATAACAAGAATTCAAAGAAGTGTATACTGTATTTGTGTAACACACCAACTCTTTGTGACATCCATGCTTATGAAAAGAGCACTATCTATGGCTTCACTCACAAGCTCAGACCGGTGGTCCAGCTACAGCAGACAGCACTGTTAGAAATTCTAGGTTTCAAGAAAGCGTTTTCTTCACATTGGACTTTTAGGGTACATACCTTGTTTCCATTATGACGACATAGAGCTTCACATATAGAGTAGACTGTATCTGAGGTAAGTAGTCTGCATGATGTAGACCACTAACCTATATCTTATATAGATTACCAATAAACAGATATTATATTGTGTATATTGTGATACAAAGTGTTGGTGTCTGAGGTGGACAGGATGTTTTGTCAGGTGTTCCAGCTGGCTTTGGCAAGAGAATTTACCACTACTCGTGAAGTTCATGTTCACCATTCGTCAAGGAGTGACGCGGAATACGGGAGGATGATGCAACATTTTATCTAATGGTCTTTTTCCACTATACTATTGGCCTGGCTTGACTCAATTTGACATAACATTTTGGTTACGCCGTTTAGAGACATCTTTATGAATGAAAATCGCTCTTGCTCATCTTCCATTGCAAGCGGTGGAGCAGCAAGTTAGTTTCACATAAAGCAGAGGGAATCAGCGGAGAGTAGCCTTGCCGTATCAGGTTATAGATACTTCAGTAGTTTCCACTAACATGGGAATGTGTGAATAATGTGTGAATGCAAGTCTAGGTCTACTACTTTTAGCACAAACCTGCATAAAAAAAAAACTAAAACACATGGAGAATGAAGCCGATGGGATGCAGGTTGGTTATTGCATCCTATAACAGAGAACAACAAAAAGCTATTTAAATGGTTAAGTGAAACCAACCTTTATTGCGATCGGCAATAAAGGTTGCCGATCGCAACCTTTATTGTGATCGGCTTAGCAAATTTCAAGTTGATCGGCCTATCACCGCTTACGTTTAGGGTGTGTATCGGGCGGGATTGGTCGCCAATCAATCGGTGCATCATTGGTAATAGCCAACTACGGTTTGCGTTAAACCGGAGATGTATTGCAGTTTTACTCACTCTCTTGGCCTGGCTCATGGCCAAACAACTGGGATGTCTGCAGTAGCTGCTGCTGCTGAGGCTGTACCGATGTTTGGAGGGGCTGTTGTTCGGAATGTTGTTGCTGCTGCTGGTGGTGCTGTTGGTTCTGGTGCTGCAAAGCTTGATGATTCTGCAGATGTTGTTGTTGTTGCATTTGCTGTATGTGATGCTGCTGCTGCATTTGCTGTTGCTGTAGGAAGTGCTGCTGCTGCTGCTGCTGCTGCAGTTGTTGCTGGTGTAACTGTTTCTGCTGCTGGTTCTGCTGCTGCAGCATCTGCATACGTTGCTGCTGCTGAAACTGCTGGAGTTGTTGCTGTAATACTTGTTGTTGCTGTAGTTGCTGAAGTCCAGGCCGCATCAACTGCTGAGGACGCAGCTGCTGCTGGGAGAAGGCATGCTGCTGTTGTTGTTGTTGTTGTTGTTGTTGCTGCTGCTGTTGCTGTTGCTGCTGCTGCTGCTGTTGAGTAAATAACTGTTGTTGATGGATCTGCTGCGATTGTTGCAGAAACTGTTGTTGCTGTTGGGGCAATTGTGAAAATCCTTGCTGCACAACCTGTGGAGGTTGGGGCTGGTGCTGTTGATGATGCTGAAGCTGCATCATCTGGTGTTGCTGCTTCAGGTGTAACATTGGATGCTGCTGTTGCTGTGGCAACTGTTGATGGTGTTGTTGCTGAGCAACATGATGAGATTGTTGCTGCTGTAACAACTGTTGTTGCAGCTCAGCTGTGAGAGGCTGACTAGGCACCTTCGATTGGTGGAAAAGAAGTGAATTGTTGCTGTTGGGGGTGGAACCCTGGCTCCGATTAGTTTGCTGGTCTGGCTTTGCCTGATTACCAGTCAGATTCTGAATGAAAGGCCAAACAGAAAGAAGAAAATACAGTACAGCTAATATATTCAGCCATTTCTGAAAATAATAATTATCATAGGAACAGGACGTTAATAAGACATGCTGCCAGCAGCATAAGTTAGTGAAATGGCTAGAGTTACTCTACTTAAAATACAGCTGGCCTCTGTCAAAACATGGTTAAATTGAAGACCACAAGCAGCATCACATCATATGTAATGTTATCCCTGTGAACCGGCAAATCTAAGTCAACCTGGAAAATGAAAATTCTGAATAGGGCCCAGCCCTACGTTACTAGATTTCTATGGATATTTTCATCATATTCATCATCATATGTTATTTGACAGCACTATCAAAACTGTTGTCAAACTTAAAATCTGTTGAAGGACATTCCACTGGCTGTCTTTGTTATTTATTTTAATGTTTGAGTACAATAATGTTTGAATAAGCATTGATGTCATTGGGCATCACCAATGTTTGATTGGATGCTTCCACAGCCCTATACACTGAAAGGCATCACAACACAGCATCATAGAGGCAGCCTACAACATCAGTAGTTGTAAAAGTTGTAAATTAGTCCTTACATGGGGGGCTGTAGTGGGTCGGTTGGCTTGCTGAATATCAGAGTTGTTGGTGATATTTCGTAGGGTTCTTGCTGCCGGACTCCATTCTGGGACCACCTCTGAACCTGAAATGCCCCCTAAAAGTCGTGAAGAGGCAGAAGAAAGTTAGATTTTGCCAGAAAAAGGTCCACAATCATGAAGACGCCTTTTTCCTACACCAACTGCCCAGATCTAAAATTCAGAGCATAACAGTCTCAGCTTGTCCAGGACCACAGACACACTCTGGGTTAGCATTAGAAATACACCGCCACCAAAAAAGAGGTCACACACTCAAATATTTTGTTGGACCGCATTTAGCTTTGATTACGGCGCGCATTCGCTGTGTCATTGTTTCGATAAGCTTCTGCAAGATTCACAAGATTTATTTCCATCCAGTGTTGCATTCATTTTTCACCAAGATCTTGTCTTGATGATGGGAGAGTCGGACCACTGCCCAAAGCCTTCTCCAGCACATCCCAAAGCCTCACTTAGCCTCACTGATTAGTGGTTTTCTTAAGGCTACACAGCTGTTTAGTCCCAATCCTCTGAGTTCCCTTCGCATTATGTGGTCGAAATGCTGTTACTTTCACTATTAAACATAGAGTTCTACTGTTATTTTTCTACGATATGATTTCACCAAACCTTTAAGCGATCATTATCAATCAGGATTATTTTCCGACATTTCTTCCTCGAAGACGATGGCAAATTTGCTAATAAAAGCTATGATCATCTATCCCTTAAAGTTTATGTTGATGAATTTATGGTTTCGTCCTTTCTATTCAGTGAGTGATCCGTTCATTTAATTCACTACCTTAGAAACATTATAGAATCATGTTGTTACATTCTACCTAATCTAGGAACCCAGAAGTTCTCTTGTTTAAAAAACAAATTCTGAATCTGTGGTTGAATCTAGAACTCAGGACAGGTGAATTGCAAGTGACTTGTTGCATCCAGAAATCTCAAGACGGATGCAAAAGGCTCACAGTCCCCATGGGTCTAGCGGCGTTAACTGCTGGAACCTGTCTAGGATCACCTCTCTTTTTGCCCTACTTTAACACCACTGCTTCGGCCATTTAGTTTTCTATTATAGCCTACCGTAAAATTGGATTGATTCATTTAAGAGACATTTAATATACTAGGGATGTTTCACACAGACAAAACATAGCGAATGATATCCGCATTGGTGCATTTAGTTTGACGTTCAATATTCCCACTTTTTTGTTTGTTTGTTTGTTAGTCAATCTTAATAACTTATTGAAATACGATATATTTCACATTAGTCTTGTTTACACATTGGACAATGTTTTACGCATATTTCCCCGAGTGCTATACGATGTCCTTGACATTAGGAAAAAAGCGTGTTGAATATAAATCAGTGATCAGCAATCTAATAGTGTGACATATTGTCCAATGTCCAGTCTTCAGATCAACACTAATCTATTTTTAGCAATTTTGTTTGGAAAACGAATATCAAACAGAATATAACTGTGGTGCGCTTCAATTTAAACCTTCATTACCCTTTTCAATTAGGCATATATAGTTCTAGGAACAAACATAACAAATCAAGATGTTGGGTTTACTTTTATTACCGCTAGACTTGATTTTGTAAAGCTACAGTGAACGGCAAGTAGAAGCGCAATGTCAAGAGAGTTCAACAAGGACACAGATTAGGTGTAAAACTCCTAAGGAAGGAAGACTTTGTCACAGCTAGGGGTGTGACAAAATGTCATTGAGATGAAAAAAGGTTTTGCGGTATCAAGCCATCCATTCCTTGATAAGAATACATCTTATCATACCATCACAACTGTCATGACCCTCGTCTTCTTTGTCTGAACAGAAGTGGGCCAGGGCATCCCACAGCTATCCATTCAGCAGCGGCGCAGTGCCTGAATGGCCAGCTATATAAACCAACTTTTCACAACATGATGAAAATAAGAATGCCGTTGAGGTCAGCATCTGCATTCAATATGACAGCAGAATAGCCCAATATACTAAAATATAGGCCAATCTAATATTCCAGAAATAATACATCCATAAAATCAAACAGTGGCAGAGAGCTCTGTTCTGTCTTATTACGCATGGTATTCACATTCAAACATGAATGATGCCTTTCAGTGTATACAACAAATGTGGCACCATCAATTGAGCAGAACAGCAATGGAGAGAATCACTTTCACCAGCGCTAGTGGGAGTGTGTGTAATCCCAGCCTGTTCTCAATTGTGTCTTTTGTGTACAGACTAATGTCCTTAATAGTATAAAATGTAATTTCTGTTGCTCCGAGTCTCTCGATCAAAACATAACCAGATGTAGTTTGATGACATCCTGAAGTAGCATCGGGATGATGTGACTAAAGTAGAAACCGTGTTCACGAACAAGTAAATGTATTAATGTTTTATTCCTCATTATGTTATTCATTCTAATGAAATTGCGACAAGTAACACAACGCTAACTTACAATTAGATGTGTGTTACGCATGTGCTATGTTACGTGCTATGTATGTGCTATGTTAACAGCCTAGCGCCGTTATCTGTGGTAAAAACAATCCAGGGTTTATCCTGCATTGAAAAGGCTAAGGCAGCTTGCCTAAGGCTGCGGTAAAATGCCTAAGCCTTCTAAAATAAATGATGCAAGAAAATCAATGTAAACATAAAAAAATAGTAAAAAATAGTCCATAACAATTATACTTCTTGTGTAACTGCAGTGAGATTTTCTTAGCATCTCGGGTGTCAATTCTTAAGTCATTATGAATTATCCTATATAGCTTTCATTGACATGATGTTTTTCATCGAGGTTAAGGAAAAGTGGTTAGGAAATACAATAGGACATACATTTTTTGACTCTTTGACCAGAGCCCCGGTGTAATGCCCAAATTGAATGTCTGCCAAAAACTGTTGAATGTCTTCAGCTGGTTTTATCTGTTTCAAACAATCATAACATGCAAATACACATAACTTTAAGTCCATGGTAATAGCAAAGATATGCATTTGTGAAACTTAGCCTTATTTTGAGCCTGGAAAGACCCTGGCATCATACTCAAAACAAATGTATGAGCATAATGAACCTTATTGTAACTTTATAACATTACCGTATACATTACTGTTTCCTGCTGAATGAGATGCTACAATTGTGGGAGCTGACAGAGGGGAGTTGAAAGTATTGTTTTGTTTATTTCTACACAATAGGCACATTACAAAGTACCCTTCCCTAAATAATAGCGTAACTCAAAAGCGGTTAATCTGGACCAAAAGTCTTCAAAGAGTTTCCTGTTATTCAACAGATAAAAGCAGGTAAAGCACTGCGTGGCCAGTAGAGCTCCAGTGTGGGTGTAATGCACATACACTGTATATCATAATAATACAGGTTTAACTGTATTAAAAGAACATGATTTATTAACAATCAGGTTGTGTACAGAGCTCTGTACTTTTAACTTTTACTACTGCTGAGCTATTCAAATTAAATCATTTAGTACCAAATTTCAGTGCCTGAAAGGCTGAGAGCACAAGTGGTGGTTGGCATCAATATTTTAGAGAGAGGGAACGCAACTACATCGCAAGTCGTTCAGGAGGTACGCTCCTAGAGTCAGTCCAATGGAGAGCCGAATGCAGTCGCAAGTGTGTTCCAAACTGGACACAGACAATGCGTGCTGAAATAGTTGTCAAACACAACATATATCTAAAAGCTGTGGAATATACTATGTTGGATAGCCCCACAGCTAGCATGCCTACAGCCAGCACCAAATAAGTTAAACTTTGCTAATGAAACTGAGGAATCGACCACTCCATCTGTATCTTGAGGAAATTAATGAGCTACTTGGATAATTTGTTGTCAGAGATAACTGGCCTTAATTCAATGATTTGTTGACGTTAGCTTCTAAATATCTTTGGATTGTCTGTTCCAACAATTCAAATTATAGGGCACAGCATACTGCATACCTCTTTCAGTGTGTAGTTTCCCCTCCACTAAACATTTTGTGGGAAACCTTGAAGGCACTCTGAGTTTAGACTGGCCAGTCAACATCAACAATAAAATTAGTAGAATAAGATATTTATTTAGTTTGCCATTTATGACAAGGGGTCCCTTGTCTATAAGAAATCTATATATGTTATATTAGAGAATTAGAGAAATCTAATACTATGTTACGTAAATACATCTTGTTTACAATTTCATAAGAAATGGAAGCAAATCCATTGCATTGTTTTACATATTTTGTGTATTTAAATGTATTTATAAAAAAATTAATTTAATAAATATAAAATATTAGATACATATCTTTATAGTCATACATTTCGGCGGAGTTAATTGTCACACCCCTAGCCGCAGCCTTATAATTTAGAGCTTGCTAGATGTCTAGGGAACAGTAATTATAGAGGATCAACTGTGCTACGAATAATTAATTAATGTTTAATCGAGTTTAAAGGCTCGATGACACTCTCATAGGACGCTTTCGACATTGTGATTTTCCATGCCGTTCACCTTGCTGTCAATGGAGAGTCAGACATGAAAAAAAAACCTGTTTAAAATTTTCCCTGAAATAAATTGATGGCCATCCCATAGGACTTGCGATTAATTCAATGGTCTGATCCTGGAAATTACATTCGAGCCCAACATTGTAATCGAATATTTTCTTGTAACATTTGTTGTAATTCACTAATACACACTGAAAGAACAAAAACCCTGATGAATGCCATCCCCCGGCCACATACAGACCTTGGTGCGTGGGTTGACTGAGTGGAGCAGTGGCAGAAACTCCATCAACTCCGGTGGCATTCTCAGGCACAGAAGGAACAGTGGCTGACAGAACGATGAGCCCTGTGCCTGAGGGAGTGACTGGATCTTTGTTTCCAACTGGTACTGCACGTCTTCTGGTTGCGTTGGTTGCCGCAATAGCCGAAGGAGCGACAACTTGTGTCCAGTTGAGGTTCCGTCCTTCTTTCTCCGCTGGGGAGTCATCATCCGAGTCGTCAAACATGCGCTCACTCCCACGCTCTGGCTTACGAGATGAAGTGGTAGTGATGGAGGAAAGCTTTTTTGGGCCTGGCCGCCGACGGGGGCTGTCCGGAGAGTCAGCACAAGACGAGGCAGTACTGGAAGGACGTGAGGGCTGCGGGCTGTTGCTACCATCGGTACGGGACCGCTGGTCATACGACTCATCACTCTCCTCTTCATCCTCAAGCTCTATATAAGTGAGGCGGGGGTGGTAGAATGCTTCATCCTTTCTGGTGTTACCTTTAGAAATGAAGCACAGAGCAGTATTTATTATCTTGGTGAAACCATAGCAAACAGTTACACATTATCAAATTTTTTTCAAATGAAAGCACATCATTGGAAATTACCTTTAACAGAATCGATGATCCAGTCTGGGGTGACAATTTTAATGTAAGGATGCTTTAGGGCACACTCAAACTTGGCCTAAAAGTAAGAAACAGTTGAAAAGTTATAAAAACATTGTTAATGTCAGGTAAAAGTGATTCCAATAGAAATCCATGCAGGGAAACATCATAATTGTCTGATGATCTGTCACTTTCACAGATATAGAACATAACACAAAGCAGCATCAAATTAAGGGGTGTTAATGATTCATCAATGACCAATAAATTGTCGATAGGAATTGAATGGATCATATAGAGTTTGATCCAAGTTTATAATGCAAGGTCTGGTCAATGAAGTTATTTCAATGCATCATCACTAGAGGGCACAACTCATGGGAATGAAGTGGCCTTCAACCTCAGGCCTATTGTTGTCACCTGGCTGTGTGAGTAAAAAGCGCAACAGTGTAAATACTGGTGGCACGCGCAGCAAGGGAGAGGCCTGCGTAGTAGGGATAAGTATATTACTACTGTGATTATTGAGTATTTTACTGATAAGCTTATTGATTATTTTTAAATATTTAGCAAGAAAAAAAAAGAAAATTGCGAATGGGTATAAAAACGGTAAATTGAAACTGATTCTTTGAATATACTTGATGTACTTGATGTATTGCGGCTTGTCCTACATGGGATGTAGCACATGATTATATTACGAACATAGAGTACAAATTGTCAAGCAATCAGCATGAGATTCGCTTTTGCATTTTGCTTCCCTGGACCAAGCAGAGTGCCCTACACTCTGCTTACAACTACACAAGAGGTGTCCCAGATTTCATCGGCTGTGGAAGATCCTGAGGGTTATCTGGAGGAGGGGAAACGTAGCCCAACAATGGAGATTTGCAGGTGTCTGGATTCCCAAGGCTAAAGATATAAGGGAAGATGTTCTTCGCCATCCTATCCTGTTGGTTGACGGAGTTCCTTCTGAAGAATAAGTACATCGACACCTCTGTACAGAAGGGTGGAATCCCAAAGGTTCCAGGATGCCTCGAGCATGGAGGTGTGGTCACACAGTTGATCAAAGAGGCAAGAGACGGGAAAGGAGACCTAGCAGTGCTGTGGCTCGACCTCACCAACACTTATGGATCCATTCCCCAGAAGCTGGTGGAAACAGCGCTGGATTGGCACCATGTCCCAGGTTAGTATAGGGACCTCATCGTGGACTATTACAAGAGTTTCAAGCTGAGAGTTACCTCTGGGACAGTCACATCCGAGTGGCATCGGCTGGAGAAAGGGATCATCACTGAAGCCAAGTGCAGAGGTCTGCTCACCAAGTCTGGAGTCCGTCAGCCCCCCATCAGAGCTTTTATGGACGACCTGACAGTCACAATGACGTCAGTGCCGGGGTGCCGATGGATCCTCCAGGGCTTGGAGAACATCACCACCTGGGCTCAGATGTGTTTCAAGCCTGCAAAATCTAGGTCCCTGGTGCTCAAGAAAGGGAAAGTGACGGACAAGTTCCGCTTCTCTCTTGACGGCACCCAAATTCCATCGGTCACCGAGAAACCCATCAGGAGCCTCGGCAAGACCTTTGATTGCACCTTGAAGGACGCTGCATCCATCAAGGCCACACATCGGGAGCTGGAGGCATGGCTAACTGCAGTGGACAAGTCGGGACTGCCAGGTAAGTATAAGGTTTGGATCTATCAGTATGGTGTTCTAACTGAAACCTGGATCACTCCAGACAACACGGCCACCCCGGCTGCCCTTTCTACCGCCTACTCCTTCTCACACACCCCAAGACCCTCAGGGCGAGGAGGGGGGACTGGACTCCTCATCTCACCCGAGTGGTCCTACCGGGTGCTTCCCCTCGAACACCTGCCCAGGTCAGCGTTTGAACTCCACGCTGTTGCTATTACTGCTCCCATCAAACTCTACATTGCTGTCATCTATCGTCCCCCGGGCCCCATCCATGGCTTCTTCGATGAGATGGATGCCCTCCTCAGCTGCTTTCCTGAAGACGGTACTCCGCTGGTTGTCCTGGGCGACTTCAACATCCAACCAGAGAAGTTGCAATCATCTGATCTTACAACCCTTTTTTCCTCATTCGACCTAACACTCTCTCCTTCTCCCCCTACCCACAGAGCCGGGAACCAACTTGACAAGCG
>OMKQ01100166.1:0-18040 GCA_900302335.1 Phycis phycis
GGAAACCTTAATCAAGAGAACCCTCAAGAAGATGCTACACAATAGCCATAAGGCAAAAAACAAACAATGAAGCACTGTCATTTGCATTTTTTTTCAATATCCAAAATAAATATTTTTCTAACCAAAAAGTGTGTATTATTGAACAACTGAAACAAAGGTGGCGCAAACATCTGTTTTATAAAAAAATGGATCTTGGAAAGAGGGGTGGTGCGCACATCCAAAGGTAATCCACAGGTGCTAGACAATTGTATTAGATATGAGACAAAAGGTGGTTCTGCAGTTTTTTTTGGCTCCAGAAGTAAATTTACATAAATTTTACAAGGCATTTTAAATGATATATACAATGATATGTATGGCTTCCAAGGTTTCGTGTCTATGACCTCAGGTGCGAAGTCGGACGACGCGGTTGAAGTTGATTCCTGCAATATCATACAATGACCTGATGTAAATGTGGTGTTAAAAGCCTACCTTTTTTGAATACCTTACAACTTGGATTACTACACAAAGATACATAAATGTACGATTGCTGTACAAATTGTTCATGCTATTGTTATGTATTATGTTGGCCAACACTCTTACGCTGATCATTCTGTTCAACAAAAGATAAAACAAATCCAACGTAGGATAAAACATCTCCCCGTCAACTATAAAATACGATGGGTTTATGTTTATTGTAAAATGTATAACCTTGTCTACTCTTCATGAACAGCTTGAACACCTACCTCGGACATGGCTCCAAGCATTTGCAGGCTTCTTTGAAAACAAATGCTCATGGCTAGTGTAGAAGAAGGAGCATCGGAATGGCCAAAGTTGCATAGTCGACCTTTAATAACAGGCAGTTACAATAATTACAATATGTAATTTACTATCTCTCTTTGTTTACACACAGACATCATTCTCATTATGATCATTATTTATTTTCATTATAAGTATCTTTGGAACTTTGAAACATTATGAAGAGCTGTAGGCCTATAACTGCTTGTTAATATTGCTTTATTGGTTAGTGAAAATGTATGAATGCCCACTTAGAAGGCCTTTGAGATGAGGCAATATCCAGCAAATAAAATAGCATTTCCATCTCTCTGTTTTCACTTAATTATTTTTTTTTTCTGGAACATGAAGTGATAAAGGATGGGGTGATGTAAACTAGAGCAATGGCCAAGCCCAGTGTCTGTCAAAAAATGCCTTGGGCGTGTGCATTATCTCAGAGGATTCAGAAGGAGCTAGTACCATGACTTATCATTGTGCTTGGGAAGCACAAAGACAGCAGTCCAGCAGTTAGGAACACTTTGATGCAGTGATTATTTAATCCTCTCCACACATGACAAAGTTAATAGTGTAATATATTAATTATAATAGCCGTATAATAGCCATTATCCAAAACTTGGAACAGGTTTTCAGGAACATATATTGACCTTTGCAAAAACATTTTCATTTTCATGAAAGATATGTGTCAAGACAAAAGGTTGTCTCTGATGGCCATCCCAGTACAGTAATGCCATTGTTGTGTTAGTATTCATATTTGTACAATTACAATGAGTAGTTTCCTAGGTTGTCTAGGCTGTTGTAAACCGAGCTTTGAACGTATAACCAAGACAACGAAAATGTGTGATTGGTAAAAAGAAATGCGGACATATGCTGCACTGCGTTTCAGCAGTATTGTCTTTCTGGTGAACAGCTGTTTGAGCTATGGTATGTGTGGCCCAAATGGTTGACCTTTTGGGACTAAATGCAGGTTAAATTCATGATCTTCAAAATCATGACTGGCATGAAATCAGATCAGTAATTCATACACCATGTTCAGCTTTTTAGATGCTCCCATGAGCCCAAATTATGAATATGTATGTATCTCCTCAAAAATGTAGGTTTTACCAAGGTAGTTACTGCTGATTGATTCACCGATCTCGTGCATTAAGCACTTGTGCCACAATTTTCTCCAGGTAGATGTAGGGAGATAAAAAAGCATTCAAATTGAGTTGAAATTGATTTTAATGGAGTTTGCAATGCTTGGCTCAATGAGCATGAATATTTCAGAAAAATATAACAGTTACATTGTGGATATTTAACTCATCTGAAATTCTATAGTCACTTCCTATATTTTCAGAAGGGATTGTTATTTTTCCAAGAATCCTAGCCGAAAATAAATATATATAAATATAAGTCCTCTTTAGGGTCATCTAGTCCTCTCAGAGTGATGTACGAGATTCAATAGGTGTAAGCAAGGTGATGACAGCCACGTCACGAAGATGAAAGCAGATATGGAGATTTCAACAGCGAGCAAGTGGCAGCAACCTGACAGCATTGATGTGCAAGTCACTATGTTGCGTTGACACTCACAAACACTTTGTTTTCTGTGTGACTGTATCAAAGCAACTGCTGTTTCAGAGACCTTTTTCTACAGCAAACTGTCTCACTGTGTGAATGCCTTTGATAACCTCACGCCCACTTTTCATAATAACTAAAAGCTGCAAAGCTTATCTTATTGTATGACTTAATTTGGGGGGATAAAGAGTAGGTAAAAGTGACAGGGTTAGTGCCCTCAATTCTCAAAGCAATGTAATCACCTGTCATCTGAAACACTTATATTGTAGCTGTTAGGGGAAAAGAGAGAAAAAATATACATACATACATACATACATACATAAGGACATTGGACATTGCTGTAAATGCAATGACAGCAACACCACATGACAGCTTTGATGTTACATACGTCAAGGGAAGCTGAATGGGTGAATAACAACAATGTAGGGTGGGAGGAGGGGCTTGCTCTTCTGCCTCTTTGTAATTCCAGAGTAGCAATGTTCCACCTGTCATTCTGACTGCAGCAGAGACAACCAAACAGACCGCACTGATCAGCGGAGACTGAAAGGTCAGTCCAATGAGCATAGCCAAGCGGGAAGACTACGTCTCCAGCCAATGGGAATATGCAGGGGTCCTACAGAAATGTAAATGAGTTTGTTGTTCGCATTTACTCATGGGAGCATAGGCTTGGGAATAGGCTTGTGCTAAACTTGTACAAATCTGATTTAGTGATTAGATAAACATTATGCGGGGGGTCAAAAGTCCTTCTTTAAAGTAAACAACCAATGGTCAGTCAGACAGGAATGATGTGTAATATACAGTATATGAATAAGCTAGGATTGTTATTGTTCTTGTTGTGTACTGAAGAATTAACTCACCATGTTTAATTGAAACACTATTACAAATATTGTACCTACACTGCGTCACCTCCTGTCACCTCCAAAACAGTATCACAGAGAAGCAATGAAGAATATCACATAGCCACCAGACAGGAAGCAAATGAAAGACACAAGACAAGGTGTGCTCCTCTTTTTCTTTAACATGGCAGTTTCATTGAAGAACAAAACTGCGGACATTGCAGTTGCTCCCCATTCCAAGATAGTCTGTTGATGTAATTGCAGCACAGCTTAGTCCTGCAACATTGGGGTAAAAATAAGTTAGGTTTCAACGTGAAGGTTTCATTGTGGCACATTTAAACAAGAGTTGTTGTTGTTCCTACTCCTTGGGCTTCTCTGACAAGCAATGCCACATGTCACTCTGAAAGGTGGAAGTGTCTCAGACAGGAGGCCTCAGCTGTTGGACAGACGTCTCATCTTAAGCTGTCCATAGGGTGCCCTCTCCTCAGCTGGAGCCTGGTGCTGCTGCCCAATGACTGATTCCAATTACAATGCACTCTGCTAAGCCTGTCAGACACTGCAGTAGGAATCCATCATGATCTGAATTGTTCAGATCTGCTCCAGCCCAGTAAAGTGTGTTACAGCACAACAACAGCATAGAAGTGTACCACCTTGGATTCACCACCAGCGAAACGTCACAAAGAAACACACACGCATGCACAAATACACAGAAATACAGACGCACATATGCAAGCACACACACACACACACGCGTACACAAACAGGTCAAACATATTTTATTTCTTCTTTTGTTTCTTCTGAAGGAAATTTCAACGAAAGGCTTTTTGCCCCACAAATATTTGATGAAGTCACAGTTACTAGCAGAGCAAAAAATGAAAAGTATTATTTGCACAGTTGGATTGCCATTTAGAAAGCTGGCAAACTTTTGATGAATGAACTGAAATGGACTGAGACCACGTCTCCCTGACAGAGGGGGGACTGCTGCATCACACTGTTGTGATAAAGCTGAGGACATTTAATTGGATCCTGTTCACCGTGACGACACTGACACTTTCTGACTCTGTTGTTGGCCACAATTTTGATTCTGTAGTCTATTAATAATAATGATAATAAGAAAAATGTGTGTTTATGTTTATGTTATTAATTCAAATTTATATTACATTATATCACACCCATATGTAAAAGGTCTAACAGAAATCTACTTAAATCTACTAAACTTCTACTTTATTTAACAAAAAAATCAACACATACCCAAATTCTACTCCTTTGGATCTGCAATGGCTTACTAGTTGTAGATTGTTTCATTAATCTATGTAATTCCTTGGCCATCTGCATCTTCTGAATTGAAAACCCCCATTTCCCTTTTGATGGGCATAAATGAGGAGGTTGATGCTTGCAGATGAGCATCTGTGTCATAGTAGTGGGTACTCTGTTGAAGCCGGGGTGAAGAGATCCCAGGGTAAGCTTCTTGGCACACAAATGAACCCTGGGCTTTTTCTAATTGACCCCTTGGTGACTTGGACATTGTCCAAGTAATTCTGATCTGCTGCATACAGTTTGACTTTACTTGTGTTCTAGTATCTAAAAAACAGCTGCTGCTGTGCTCCCTGCAACACCAAGGTCATCGTAAGCTGGGTTCACTTTTGAGGGCAATTTTTGAGTTAAATGCCCCCGGCACCAGGCCAGCAGCCTATGCTGCAGCTTGTTTCAGTGACTTTGGCCACAGACTTTGATGTCCAGCCAGCCCAGATGCCTAGCTCTTACTGGAGTACAATAAAGGTCCACATACATTGCATTCTCCCAGAACAGCCAAACAAAACATAGGACGAAATAGCGATGTTGATGTTGCTGTTATTACAGTCCATATCTGAACATAAACAGGTGGATCACTTGATTTCTTAAGCTAGGGCAAGCTTTTCAAGAGAATTTCATAAAACAGTTCCAAAAAGAACCAACCAACAATGTTTTGCTTTGATTGTGAAGCTGCCAACTCACTCAGCTTCTGGAAGATGATATAGCGTATATCAACTGGCTTCAACAAATCTGAAGCCAGCCACAGATACACTGGGCTCAACCCCAGATGTTTACAAGTCTTAAAAACCAGTAAAAACATTAGCCATGATGCTCAGCACACACAGAGATTACATAGACTGCATGTAATCATGGGCAGTTTCAGTGTAGACTCACAGAGATTGAAACCCAGCTGCACAACTATAGTCTGTGTAATTTGTAAATTAAATAATCAGAAGTGAAATGAAAAAATGAATAGCGTTTGCGAAAATGTAATTTGAAACAATTTCAATAGAGGGTTTTTTTCATAATTGGCTTAAACCATTGTATCATATATTTAAAAAGTATGTTGTAATCCCATGTATGAGCTCGGCAGTTGATTGAGGGCAGAACAAATTATGAAGAATAGCAATAGTTTGACACCAAAGTGGCTATTGGATGAGTATTGAGAAGCTGCTGTAGTTGCCAAGCAAGCTCAGAAAAGAGCAGAAGAGAGCTAAACTACAGAACTAAAATGGTCCCTTTCCTCTATGTTCCCTACCTATCTATGTTTCTTCACCACACACCTGTGATTGACAAGATTAATTCCTCGAACCAATCAGGAAGAGATGCAGAAATGTGCCAGGATCCATCATACAGAATCAACTTGAAACAGATCTTAACTCTTACTTACAGCGCCTTTTAGGTTCCAGTATCAGTATAGGACCAGAAAATAACTGTACCATCCCTACCAACGTGCAATTACATCACTTCATTTGGACTGCGGGGAGCATAGGTAATACTTCACAAATGATATGCATTCATAAATGTACCATGTCTTACAAGTTGTTGCAAATATTAGCAAATACAATTCATAATGCTTAGCACAGCATGGACAACAACCATTGGGACATCCAAGTTGACATCTAATTGGTGTGTGAAGAGAGGATTGTTGAACAAAAGCCCAGCAAAGCATGCAGATGGATAGCGAGGCAATGAAAGGACAGAGCCAGACTTTCTTTCAGACAGTCAGATATACCTCAGTCATTCAGCCTGTAAGAAACATTTGTATTGATCTAACACCCTTTGATCCACACCATGAACCATATCAAAGGGCAGCAGGAGGCAACCTGGACAGAAGACCAGAAATAAATGTAATTTTCCATCCTTTCTTCATCTTAACAACACTGTTCCTGCTCCCACACCTAGCTTCTCCATCTTTAGCCTATGACAATACTCCCTGTGCCATTGCATCAGCCCATCTGTGCTTCTTGTCTTGAGAAATGTTTCTATTTAAAGGGCTGCATGAAAACATTTCCAAATAAAGTAAATGTGCCATGTAAGACAGAGACAAATTTCAAGTATGTACGTGTATGTGTAAGAGACTGACTAGACCTAGGGAGAATACTGGGTTATACTGAGGCATATTATTTGCATACATGTGAACCATGTCAGTCAAAAAAGAAAAGGAAATATATTCTGGGGACTGAAAGTCGGCATGGCCTGGAGCCTTGCATTTCATGTTGGTAGTTGTGCCTTGTGCTCCTGAATAGAATACATATGGCCCATGTGACGATTTCAAATTGCATGCTGTTACCAAGGAAAGATAACAGATTGGACAGCAGAAATGACAGGTGACAGCTGCCTGAAGGATGTTGAAGCAAGCTTGATTGGCCAGAGTGATGCTTGTTAAAAATCCCTAGACTTGCTTGAAAAAATATGGACTGCCCATCTGAATGAGTACTGCCACTCTTGTGTTACTTGTGTTTCCTTGGTGCCCTTGTGTTTTTAAACTGTAACTACAGACATCACATTTGAGAGTTTGCTGCCATCTAATGGGTAAAATGGAAATTGCCAATTATGTTTTATATTTCATTTATTTACTTCATATATGGAGAACATGCATTCAGTGAAGAAATGCTGTTTGAATCACAAAATCATTTAAATTATAATAATGTCATTAAGCATGAATTGAGTGTTAATTGTGATATCTCTAATACTAAATCACAGCAAAATTAAAAGACAAAGTGATGGAAATATACATACATTTTATCAATGATGTTCAGAATTGGATGTTGTTATTTTAACATGACTCTTTATTTTTACTTCAGGACCCTAATTATATTTTATTCAGCATATAAGATGCCTGTTTTTTGTGTATTGGATTTGTGTGTAAAGTGCAAATCTGAGTGCACACAAATTGTCACACCGCGGTGAGGGGTGTCCTGTCTTGGGTTTTTTGTCTTGTGAACTTCCTGTTTTATTTTGAAAAGTAACTCCCCTCTCGTTCCAGGTCACTTGCCCTTCCTCTTGTGTCACTGGTCTGATGTCTCCCCTAATCCCTGATTGTTTCCACCTGTGCTCCCTTCCCGTGCGTGTGTGTGTGTGTGCAGGTGTGTGTATATATAGTCTGTGTCTTCCCCTGTCTCGTCGCCAGAGTATTTCGTTTCATCGTGTGTCTCCAGCCTTATTTTCACAGTCTTACCACGGTCCTGAAGATACATCTGAATTTTCGGAATAAAAGGCCTGATTAAACCGTTTGTAGTCTGCATCTGAGTCCTCCTTTTTGCCCAGGCCTGACACAAATAGCCTACCCATATCCATAACTGAATGAACACATAAATGAGCATGGTTGCACAAGCTACTTGTTCACAGTATGGCCTACTTACAATACAGCAAATTAGACAGACAGGGTTCTTTGCCTTGTTTGTTTAGGGCACCTAGTGAGTGGGGCGGCATAGCTCACAGGGTATGTGTCATCGGTTGGGACTGCACCTTTAAGACGCCCAGAGGTTTTATGAAGTTCGGCAGTGTGTTGGCATGACAATGCATGTGCCTGTGTCAGCAAACATTGACAGTACGTCGAGAGTTACTTAATATAACAATACCAAGCACCTCACAAATTACTCAATAGCATAGCTTATGAAAGGAAAAGACATGGGATACGAGCCAAGAAGCCACCATTTGTATCCTTATTAGGGTTAGGGTTAGGGTTAGGTCACAAGCATTCAATGCTTTCTCCATTTTGTCTGATCCATTTTACGGATATAGAGATTAACTGCATTCCAATAATTAGAATCTATTGAAAGACATAATAGTTTATTACGACTTAATAGAAAAACCTATTGTGGCCATTAATAAATCTAATAGAAAGGCCAATAATGCAGTTGACAGTTGGCATCCCATATGTACCATGGTTCAGAAAGAAATGACTCACTACTGGATTCACCAGACCTACCTCACAAACTAAATCCTAGTGTAACATACATAGCATTTCTGTTTTTGAAATATTGAACTGTTCAGGGCAGCTGCCAAAATTTTAATTTGTAAACTGAAAATGCATGATTTGAATGAATAGACCCAGTTCCATATATCTAGGCTTTGCTCAAATAGTAAAAACTAAAAAGATGCATCTATGGAGTCACAGGTCCCTGCTGTTTTTCAAAATTGGAATCTGCTCCATCTCCAGCAGTATACCTATTTCCACCTGATATGATACACAAACTCCTTGAGGGAATAATACCTACAACTCTGACATTAGTCCTGAAAGTGATAAACAGATCACTTTGGCCCAGCTCAATTATAAGATTGAGAATTTATCTTATGGGGCGAGTGATAGGTCCTCTATGCCACCACCACTGTCAGATAGCATCCCGAGGACAAAGGGCCATCTGGCTGGAACGGCCTCTCAGAAGTTCACCTTCTTCAAACTACTACCCTCTATGATTGGTGCCCGAATCATTGCGTCTAATGCATTGGAGGTCGCTATCACGATATTCCATGTCTAATATGTTTATACGTTTCTCAACAGAACAATTTATTGATGGGAAGACGCTGCTGGCGTTGGATGATCAGAAGATCGACAAGATGTTTCCAGTCATCAAACACTATGTATTAATCATTGCTGACTAATTTGAGGAGTGGAATACACAGCAACAGGTGTGCAATGTGTGTATGTGTGCATGTGCATGTGTGCATTCATTCAAGGATAACATATGTTTTTATGTTTCAACCCAAACCCACCTGCTTCGAAGAACAATTTGAAAGTTCTTCCAAACGAAGAAATTGGCCAGCCATCTTCTGTCTCCCTGACACTCCTTTCAGGTTCAATAGTTTGTTTGTGATGTTTGACACAATGGTCTCATATAACAACTGGTAAGAAAGGCTTTGTCTAGGGTATCTCACACTCTATATCACTGAATCATAAGTTGTGAGATATCCATTTACCACACAATGGTCACTTTTTTAATACTATAATAATAATAATAATAATAATAATAATAATAATAATAATAATAATACATGCTTAGCATGCTTCACAACAAATAGGAGGTGCCAACAAAGATTTGGGACAAGAAAAAAGATGAGGCTGGGCACATTCAAAAGGACTGGAGGTTTGAAGTAGATATAATAAGTTGTAGTTGACGCAGCACCCCAGTTTGAAATTAATTGCTATAATGAAGGCTAAGATTATGGGAATTATTTTCATAATTCATATTTCCCTGTCCTGTGCCAACAAACAAGTCATAATTACTGACCATCTTTACCTCTACAGGTGACCAGTGCAGATGCTGGTGTGAACGTGGAGCTGGTCTCAGAAACAGATCTGCCAAATAACGTAATAATACCTCTCCATTATGCTTATTTGCTTGAATTGTAGTTATTCTAACCCTTATCCTGTGTTGAACTATACAGCCAGAGAACAACTTCAGTGTTACATACACATTGGGAAAATAAGGAGGTCTGTAAACAAAGACAAAAAAGCTGAAAAAATGAAGAGGGCAGTTGCATATCGAGCTCTGTTCAACAACAACACAACAATCACAGAGGCTTTACAGGACTACCCAGCCGTTCAGCTTTGCAGTGTTCTAAGTTAACAAACATATTTTGTGATTCGTTGGGTGTATGTGAATGACATTAAACATCTGAAAATATTTGTCTTTTTAAAATGTCTTTCATAGATTCTTTCTGAGACAAAGGAGATGACAGCAGTGGACTTCGACATAGCCATCCTGCAGGGCTTTGGGCCAATATCGAAGAAAGTTATTGCAGAGGCAAGGAGGAAGAAGATAGGGGCGGATCTGCTGTCCATGTTCTGCAGGCCATTGAGCAGCAGACCAAGTCAACTGCCATGTCTTTGTAATTTAGTCTCTACGATTTACCTCTACATGTGAAATCTGGTTATGAAATCACTTGTTAGGGGTCCTACGAAATCTGTAGGAACCCTATTGTATTTATTAGTATTTGGTTTGTTTTTTCCTGACAAATTCAGCCATATCTCAAAAGCAACATGCTTGAAAGTTATATAAATTGGCAGGCTTGTAGAACTTGTAGAGCTTGTAGAAAATGAGTAAGGGGTGAAAAGGATGGGCCACAATCACCCTGCTGTGCCGTCCTCGTCCTCAGCGCCACGCCAATTCCACCATCTCAACTCCACATGAATAAAGCTAATTTCCAATCCACTATCACATGTTGGATTTCGTTTTGTACTCATCTCAAATGAATAAGCAAGAATATTTACATGTACATACATACATACAACCATGACACAATTGCAGTAATCTGTGCATGCTGGGTTAGCCCTGCACGCACAAGCATTCTTTAAAATAATTTCACTTACACTTGTGGCAGATGTCAACTGTTTTGTTCCCTGTACGTCTTGTGCCCAGACACTGGTATAATTTGGGCACTGGCTCAGGCCGTGGGCAGGGTGCAGACCGTTGTTGACCAATAGTCAGTAGAATACAGCAACAAGCCACCTGCATGTAAGATATGGTGTCTGGCAGTTTTAGATCATTAGGCTACTGTTTTCAATCTGAGTAGGGACACATCTTTATTGCCTTTGCCTGGGAAAATGAGTGTGCTATCTCCGTACTTCATCAGTGGTTGAAATGTGGTGTTTCAATGTCACTGTGCAGTTTGGCATTTCTCTGTGGTTTTAATAGTTCTGACCATGGTAGTGTTGTGATCCAAAAGAATATCCACCAGTGTGATTGATAATGGCGATGGTAAAGAAATAATTATTTGTGACATTTCAGCCTAAAAACTGTTGTTCGTCCACTGTTATATTCTCCCCAGGCATGTAACTTGGCAGTTTTGTGTAAATTGTTGAAATAGCTCATATCAGCGCAAATGTCTTTACCTTCAATACTTTGCCATTAGAAAAATGTGATGGGTGTTAATGAGTGAAATTTGCCTATTTTGTTTTTACTATCCTATCCTTATATTATATCCCATTTCAAGTACGTAATTTCTGTCAAGTCGGTTCCACAAGACGCCATAAAATTCTAACCAATACACCCTTAAGTTTTCTTAGTGTCTCAAACTTGAGGTGCTGAAAATAAAACACGAGCCACAATTTGTTACAGTATGTCGTTTGAAAACTAATCTGACTACCAGCGTAGACAAAGCGATTTTTTTTGTGTGATTCATTGTGTGAAGTCTCACATTCTATTTGAGCTTTGTCAACAAAGACTGAGGTGGTCAGCTAAGTTTGCTCTGTTTAATAATTGTCGGAAAGTTGCTCCCCTAAGTTTGTCCCACTTGCTATAGGTTGCTTGAAGCTGAGAAGCCCCCAGCGGCAGATGCATTCCCCAGTTATCTTTTTGTTTGTTACAGCTTTATATCAAATACATACATTTGAACAATATTAGTCCCAGTTTTTGCAAGTGGAATGGTGTCCCTCAAATTTAAACCCCTCCATTCTTGAACTCTTCCTCATCTCCTGTGCTCTTCACTACTCAGGTGTGGGTTTTTCCTGAGTCAGTGGATTTGCAGCTAGCCCTGGCCGATCTAGGGTTGGTTCTATGGTGGCTTGTGTGTTCTCATTGGTGGTAACTGGGGGCTCGTGCTCTCCTCCCCAGTGGTGGGAGGATTCTCCTGAGCTCCGGTAGTACCACGTGTTTGGCCTGGGGGTGGCATCAGGTGCATTGGTTTTCCCTAAAGTCCCCTCTTTGTAGCTTGTGTAATGACCCCTGTTTTTCTTTCACACACATGTTGAGCTTTAGCCTTCACATGTGTGCTGTTAGTACCTACAGGTGTAGCTTCCATAGGGTTAGCATGTTCACTAAGATCAGCCACAGGTGCATCGGAGCGTACAACACTTTTCATAGCCCTCACGTATTACACGTATTACTTGTATCTCCTTGAGATGCAAGTTTTCCATTTTCAGCTCTGTAGACTGCATTATCCCAGGGAATTAATACACATATAGCAAGATATACTCAGTAATCACAATGCATATGTATTGTTAATATCGTCTTCTGACAGCAAGCTGTGCAGTTTATTTATTTTGTTCTTCCATGTCTTGAGGCATGTAGATCAAAATAAACTGTCATATTGTTCTCTGAAGTTCCCTCCTAGAAGGGTAGAAGAAGGGTAGTATTTAGCAGACGCTTTTGTCATAGCCACTTACAATCAGTACATTTCTGGGGTTCGACATGTGGACATGTGTTTTTAATATGGATGTAAGTAATCTGTAAACAAGGAAGTAAATTAACCCGAAGAATGTAGAATAGTAGTCTTAACACAAAGAGATGGTTCGATACCTCTTGCCCATTTAGCAATATCGGAAGCTGCTAGATTTGCATATAAAAGTAATACTACAGACTACACTTCACCGGATCTGCATTGCCACCTAATGTAACCACTTACTGGTTCACTGGCTATAGTGCTGGCTAAATTTGTTTATGTATTTATTCTGAAATGTTTGGACACATGTGAGAATCTCATTACAGATTTGCAAACCAATTGACAGATTTACAAATCGTTTCTGCAACTACAAATACCAACCTACAAGTTCACACATTTTAAGTGCAACTATAAATGTTTTTTCAGCTTAAAAAAAATGGAATACACTTCTACTCCTTCAAAGTGGACTTAAAGTCCATAGCCCCTGCCACATGCCCCTACAGATATGTACTACTCTGTTTGTGGTCCTATGACTATGCACATCAAAGCAATGTGTGTATGTCTGTGTGTGTGTGTGTGTGTGTGTGTGTGTGTGTGTGTGTGTGCGCATGTGTATGTACTTGGCAAGAATGCGTCTATAGATTGCATGTGAATGCGTGGGAATGTGTGTTCAATTATGCGTACGTTTCTGCGTTTGGCATTTAGAGATTGCTGTTGTTCTTGTTTGCCCACAGCAAATCATTCATTCCTTTCTCCTGCAGCAGGACGACTGAATACTACAGCCACTTTAATTTCTATTTTCTGCGTCACCATCAGGTAAACGGAGCAATACAAACCAGTTTGGGGCCAACTTTTCCTAATCAGTAGGATAAGTAAACCAGGCAGCAACTTTGTAGAAAAAATACACGTGAAATAATTTAGAAATATTAGTTGAAGTTTTGATGACAATACAAAACACACGTGTGCTGCAGAGACTGTTTGGCGTTTGGCTGTTGTGTTGGATGTGGAATACTGCAGGAATTATCATTATCTAGTCTTTATTGTAGTGTACTGCAAATATATTCATTATTGTTCTTTTTTTGTGAACGTATTTGATTAACGTTAATGATTGACCCGAAACCATGACGATAGTGATGCCTCACGCCAGCCAATAAAAGCCTCCTGCTTGTCTCCTGCCGCCGTCCTTTCCACTGGAGCATTGGAGGGTCAGAGCAAGTACAACAAAAAGACAGTGAGACATGAAGTCTGCGTTGATGTACGTCCTGCTTGTGCTGGTGACCGCCAGCGCCTCAGTTGTTCACAGTGGAAACCCCAGCGAGGCAGGGGCTATGCCAGCAGCCGAGACCCCGTCCCGCTTCGCTGCCCTGGACGAGGTGCGCCTGCTGGCCAACGGCCTGCTGCAGCTCGGTCAGAGCCTGCGGGAGTTCGTGCACAAGACGCGGGGCCAGATCAACGACATCTTTCAGAAGATCAACATCTTCGACCGCTCCTTCTACCAGCTGTCAGTGCTGGCCAGTGAGATCAGGGAGGAGGAGGAGGAGCTGAAGAAGACCACGGTGATTCTGCAGGCCAACAACGAGGAGGTGAAGAGCCTATCGCTGGAGATCCACACAAAGGTGGAGGGCATCCTGGAGGAGCGCAGCCTGCTGCAGAACAAGGTGGGGGGGTTGGAGGAGAAGCTGAGCAGCCTGTCCCAAGGGCTCGGGACCACCCAGCAGCTGGCTCAGATCAGCGCCCTCAGGGTGAGTGACCCAGGGCTACAAAGGGGAGGGACTGGACAAGGTACGGGTTGACATATGTGGAAAAGCAATCATTGTTGGGGAACACATGCAGAGTCAGTTTAGGGCAACGTGACCCTTGTTGTTCGTAATCCACTGTTGAAAAGGATAAGTTATGTGGAAAAAACTAAACAACGATATCAGACCCTAACCCCAACCCTAACAACTAAAATGGCCCTCTGTTTAAACTTGAATATCAACGTCAGTCCTTACATTATTAGAAAATCCTAGTATTTCCTTTTTGGTGTCTGTGTGACATTTTACATGAGCTCCACATGTACTTCTACATGTAGGTAATGTTAAAGGTTACTTCAATTCTAACATTTTCTCCTGCAAGGGGTTAATCCACAGCCAGGAACAGAGTATTTCTGACTTGCTACGTGCTGTCAGGGAGCAGAGCAACCAGCTTAACAACCAGAGGATTCAGATAAAGAGCCTGGAGGAGAAGGTACCACATTACACTTTGGCTTTATTTTGCTTTAATTTTATAAAATTTGTGGCAATTTTTTTTTGTTTTCTCTCAAGAACAAAATGTTCTCTATAAGACTGGTGAAATAACATGGTTTGCTTTGGTTCTCAGGTATCAATACAAATACTGAGATATAATGTATCTGTTTTGACTTGAAGAGTACATGTTCCCATCCATGGACTCAAACATTCTGTTTGTTTACAAGATCCTGTCCAAAGTGTCCAAAAGGCTATTCTCTTCCTGAAGGAGATCTCTTATTTTATCAATAAGTATTCTAATGTTTTATTCAAATTAAATAGTTTCATGCATTTCTACCAGATCATACGCAACACACTCATCCAGGAGACAGTGAAGAGGGCACCGGACAGTTTGACCCCTGAACCTCCAACCCTGACCCCATATGAGGCCACAGACTCTCGAAATGGTGGGACTCTATTGTCCATGGTTTATCTACATGGAAACACATCAAATCATTAATCATATTATCTTTTTAATATTGCTAATATGATTCCAAACAAATACTTATGTAGTCAAATATAACAGTGTATCTTTTTCTTTGGTTGTATTTTGTTCCGTCTTTCCGGTAGAACTGCCCTCGGACTGCAGTGATTTGTTCAGCTGGGGCCAGCAAGTGAGCGGTGTTTATGCTTTACAACCAACCAACCAATCAGGACCATTCATGGCCTTCTGTGACATGACCAAAGGTATAACATATAATATAACAAATAAAATATCTAATCATATGTACAGGGTTAGTCTTGTCTTGTGTGAAGCTAAAATGTCTAACCGATGGGCTTCAATGAAATGATCTGTTTTTCCAAAAAGATGGTGGAGTGACGGTGATTCAGAGAAGGAGAGACGGGACAGTGAACTTTGACCAGACATGGCAGAAGTATGAGGACGGATTTGGAGATTTTCAAGGTAAGAGTGCTCTGCATGTAATTAAGTAAACAAATTAGCTATTTATTTTTAGTTTTGATCATTAATATGTTTCAGCTGTGCTGTGAAATAGGCATGAGGTGTAAGAGGCTCCAGTGCACCATCTCATATAGACTGCAAGAGGTATATGTGAGCAATTATTGACATGGTAAAACGAAATATCACTTCCTTTGCACTTATTTTCACAGGAGAGTTTTGGCTAGGCCTCAAGAAGATGCATGCTCTGGTTGCCCACGGCAACTCCATCCTCCGCATCGAGGTGGAGGACTGGAAGCTGGGCAGGCGTTTCATAGAGTACAACCTCCACCTTGGTGGCGCCGAGAGCAACTACGTCATCTATCTCAAGCGGCCAATAGGAGACCTGCCCGATGCCATGACCAACCAGACAGGGATGATGTTCTCCACGAAGGACCAAGACAACGACAGCCACCAGGATGCTAGCTGTGCTGCAAGTCATGCAGGTAGGGTAGTGGGCAACACCCAGGGGCCCCAATAAAACCGTCTCCCCCAGGATCGAATAAAACATCGAAGGATGCGGCCACATGTGTACCTGAATAAAACACCCTGTGGTACGTTGTCAAGAACAGCATGTTTAAAAAGTCGTCCCACACCTTCCACTGAATATGACCCATGATGATTTCACTATAGACACCATACTTGCATCCTATGATGGTGTTTCCTGCAGGTGGCTGGTGGTTCAACGCCTGTGGTGACGCAAACCTGAACGGCCGCTACGTCCAGGTGCGGCCCAAGAGCCGGCCGGACCGCCGCAGTGAGCTCCAGTGGGGGTCCAGCCGACGATCCGCCTTCTCCCTCAGGCTCACGCAGATCTCAGTTCGACCCTCCTTCTCTACCACCCTCCTGTCCTCTGGGGACACCAGCACCACCCTGTGAGACCATTGTTCAGTGAATCATGTCTTGTTCTCTGAAAGCCGCTCTGGCATTGCCCCAAGAGAGAATGCATTATGGGGAAACAACATGAGATGGGATATTAGTCTTTGTTGGAATAACCGCCTAAAGCCCATGTATGTGCCTGCCATTGAGCAGGACAGGATATAATGGAAGGGCGTATTTGTAGGAAATGTAATTGTCACGACAAGGGATAGATCTACTATTTACAGCTTAACCTAGATACTGAGCATGCAAAGACAGTGTTGGTGAGGTAATGACTGTGACAGTGTTAGATATGACAGTGAAAAGAAGATCTTCTAAGAATTTGAAGATGATTCTTCTTAGATTTTGTATGAGTAACAAACATACCATCATGTTCATGTTCAGTCATCATATCTTCACAACGATTACATTTATCTATAGGCCTGCTGTATATATAGCATTTTTGATAAAGCATATTTTTATATAACTTATACAATAATAAATACATTGGATCAATAATGTGGTGTTTTTGTCAGATGCTTGTATTTGATAGTGGTACCCGATTTGACAGTTGGTAATACAATGTTAACACATAAAAACACTCGATGTTGTCTCGGGTCATATGCTATTGGCCCCTTCAGCGGGCTGCTGTCATTGGTCAGACACAGACCTATCCTTCTGTGTCACCACCCACCAGACTGTTGCCCTCTAAGCAATTACAACATACTCTCCCATGACCTAAAACACAAAATGTTGTTCAAATATAACTCTGAATCCAAACATGTTTGCATTATATAAGCCATGATGATTCATTTGATACTAGGGGTGGGGAAAAAAATCGATTCATGTAAGAATCGCGATTCTATTCTTCTACAATTCTGAATCGATTCACAAGTTCCAAAAATCGATTTTTAAAAACGTTTTTTTCCGTCCGTGTATTTCAGTTTTCTCGTCACTACTGGCCATGTTGACTTGCCATCCGCCCTCGCGGCTTCCATACACAGTTGCAGCGAGCACCACTTCAAGCAGTGTGGCTAGCGGCGAATGGCTAGTCAGTCGCTGCTAATGTTAGTTCTCAAAATCGGTAGCATAGTGTATCTAAAACGGAGCAGCAAGAAATTCAGCCAGTCCCGTCTTCATTGAAGGCAAGCGTTTGGGCGCACAATCTCCCGGGGAAGAGGGAGCTTGACATGACTCATTCAATTTACAAGGTTTGTAAAGTGAAAGTCAAGTACCTCGGGAACACTACAAATGCCCGGGCTCACATCATACGCCATCACCCGTAGTTGAAAGACGTTGAACAACGGCCCACAACAACCCACCAATCGTTTTGAATCGATTTTGAATCGAATCGAATCGTGAGACCACAAGAATCAAAACCGAATCGAATCGTGAGATACCAAAAGATTCACACCCCTATTACC
>OMKQ01100169.1:1635-13771 GCA_900302335.1 Phycis phycis
AATTAGGATGCTGTAGAACAGCTTGGACTATTTGGAATGGTATAGAACTTTGGATTTTACCATAGACTGCGACAGTTTGCAAAGGGTATGAATAATTTTGGACATGCCACTTTTTGTTCAAATGTAAATAAAAGCTGAGAAATATATTTTTCCACAATGATGCCTCTTGTACATCGTCTTATTATCTTCTGGGAGATGCCTGTGTCATTTCCAATCAAGAAAAATTGGTTGAATAAAAGTAACTTTAAGTCAAAATTTGGCAGGGGTATGAATAATTGTGGGCTTGACTGTATACATATACAGTATAAGGATACTGAAAGAAATGACAGAGTGAGGCCAAAGGTTTATAGCGGACCTAAATCGAAACTGTAAAGGCATGTTCAATAACCATTAACATGTACTAGTGAAAACCCAGTGGTGCTTTAATTACCTTGTTGATGCTTGTCCTTCAAAGCAGCTCCCAGGGGCTCCTGGACCTCCCAGATTGGAGGTGACCAGGAGACAAGTCCACCTCCAAGGGGTAAGTCTGAGGGTGGTGGGGCCAGTGGTGAGGGTAGGCAGTTATTCTGTCATCTCACTGGGGCATCATTACTAGAGGTTCAATACCATGTACCAGGAGAGGACTCAAATGCAGACACGAGGACGGGCTGGTTGAGTTTTTATAAAGTGTTTAGGCAGAATTGGTTGCATTTCCTGTCCTCAGTTTGTCCTAACATTAAACATCTTTATTTGTTATTTACCTCAATACTGAGTATTTGGACTCTAAGATATAATGAAAATTAATTCAGCCTGTTTATGTACTATTTTTCACTCCAATGTATGTGTGTGTGTGTTAGTGTGTGTTTGTAAATCTTTACACTTCTAAAGTGTAAAGATTAAAATCAACGTCAAATATGGAACCGCATTTTACACTATTGTATTTTATTATGCTGTAAAATGTACCATTTTAGTTTTTCAAAATGCCCTCTTTTATGCCTTTTCCTCAACTCTACTATGGTGTAAAATATGGCATTTTGGACAGCTTTTTTTTTACAACAGTCAAAGAATTCTTCTTGCAGTCAGAATGTAATGATAAAAAAAGACCACACAAGTCCATTACAAAGCGTTCAGGCTATGCATTCATTTCACTACACTCTGTGGACCTAGGCTACATTGGGTCTTTAATCCATCTCCTAACCAATGCTACTTTCTAACCCTAACAGGAGACAAAACGTAATCTAAGTGAAAATAAAGTTTAGCCTACAGTATATAACTGAATTGAACAGTGGGGTATTGAGGTTGAACTTTGGCAACATCTTCTTCATGTTCTTAATTATGTTATCTGGTTCAACGACATAGGGCTGAACTGACATCTAGTGGTCACTGTGGTATATAGCAAGCTTGCAACAACTGCACACTCACAATGCTGAATATCTACTGCCGCCTTTTCTAGAGTTCCTTCATGAAACAACTAGAATCTTAACAAACATTGGGAGATCATAGAAACAATATCTTGTTCTGTGCATGTAAAGGTATCCAGGAGGGGTCTCCTGCCTCAAAAACCACTCTGTCTGAGGAATATGGCTGCCAGAGCAAACCTAAGCGGTAAGAAGAGGATCTCTGACTGTCTGTGACTGTTGTCCATCTCAGGGCGGTACAACTGTGATGTACCATATCATAAGTCTGAGTAAAAGCTGTGTGCGTGTTGTGTTGAAGCCCAGAGCAGCAGGAGAGAGCAGACTCCCCTGTATCCAGCTGTATCCAGAGTGACCACTCTGAATACCTACAGTAAGGATTTTTATTTAGTGATTATATGAATACAACAGCTGAGAGCATCCATGAAACCTTACTGGCAGGTGTTCTGTTATTGCTTTCAAGAAGACCAGACTCCCCTGTACCCAGTGGTGTCTCCATGAAGAGTGACCACTCTATGGGCCATCCTCCTACCCTTAAAGATGGACACCCATCCAAGGAGAAGAGGTACACATTCAAAGACAATGAACACAGAACAGTGGGTTGTTCAGATTCAACTGATTGGACTTAGCAAGTCAGGAGAGATCGTAGTAGAGTAGTTGTAGAGCTTCAATGCTCAAGATTCAGTGTCTTCACTCAATCACATTCAGTAAGCAGAGCAGGGGAATCAGAGCTGGGTTGTCTCTCTGCCAGAATCACATCCCTTGATAGCAGTCTAAAAGTGGGAGTGTGTCTGTGTATTTTCTCCACAGAAACAAATACCAAGAGAGGTCAAAGGTTACCAGTGGTCAGTCTGAACAGCAGCATCAAACAGAACTGACCTCCATGATTATGGTGTGTAAATGTACAACAAAATATTGTCCTCTCCCTTAGACCAGCGGAACTTGAATGTAGGACAAGATCACTCTGATGTCCGCTGTTAGTTCAGAGTAAAGTTCTCATTTATGTTCTTTCTGTCCCAGATGGCTGAGGAGAAGGCACACGCTTTTCTAGACAAGGAGCTGAAGAAGATCTGGAGGGTTACCTGCCCACATTACCCACAAGGCTCAGAGAGTCAAAGGAAGGAAGAGGAGGTGGTGGTGGATGTTAATTTAGAGGAGCAGAGGAGGTGCGCCACGGAGGGAGTTGTAGACATCATCCTGCTCTGCCTGAAGCATTTGAAGCATTTGAAGCATTTGAAGCAGGAGGAGCTGGAGGAGCTGGCCCACTCTCTGCAGAGCAGTAAGAGATTATCTCAAATGTCATGAATTTTCTTTCAGATAATAGTATATTGCACAAGTCAAACATCCTGATGACACTAAATACATGATATTGAATTGGAAATATTCCCATATTCCCTGTGCACCCACTGACTGTTGTTTCTTCATTTAGACCGTTTAGCTGTCACGTGCCAAGATAAAATCAAGAGTCAGTTGGCGATGAATTTCAGGCGTGTGTTTGAGGGAATCGCTGAGGCAGGACAGCCAACAATGCTGAATGACATATACACAGAGCTCTACGTCACAAAGAGAGTCAGTGATGGAGAGGTCAACAATGAACATGAGGTCAGACAGATTGAATCAGCTCCCAGGAAATCAGCCAAGGAGGAAACACAAATCAAATGTGAAGACATCTTTAAACAATTACCTCAACATGATCAACGAAACAGAACGGTGATGACAACTGGAGTGGCCGGGATTGGTAAAACCTTCCTAACACACAAGTTCACTCTGGACTGGGCTGAAGGCATAGCCAACAATGACATACACTTCATATTTCCCTTCACTTTCAGAGAGCTGAATTTACTTAAAGGGGAAGAGTTTAGCTTGGTGAAACTTCTTCATCGCTTCTTTAATCAAACGAAAGAAGCTGAAATTTGCAACTATGACCAGTTCCAAGTTGTCTTCATCTTTGACGGTCTAGATGAGTGTCGACTTCCTCTGGACTTCCAGAACAACCCGATCTGGAATGATGTCACAGAGTCGACCTCAGTGGACGTGCTGCTGACGAATCTCATCAGGGGCAACCTGCTTCCCTCCGCTCGCATCTGGATAACCACACGCCCTGTGGCGTCCAATCAGATCCCTGCTGGGTGTGTACACATGTTGACAGAGGTGAGAGGGTTCACCGACGGACAGAAGGATGAGTACTTCAGGAAAAGATTTGAAAACGATATGCTGGCCAGCACAATCATCTCCCGTGTCAAGAAATCACGAAGCCTCCACGTCATGTGTCACATTCCAGTTTTCTGTTGGATCACCGCTACAGTTATGGAGGAATTATCAACAACCAAGAGAGAAGAGGACATGCCAAAGACCCTGACTCAGATGTACATCCACTTCCTGATGGTTCAGTGCATACTGGGGAACATGAAGTATTGTGGGAAAGCTGAAAAAGATTCATGCTGGAAAAGGAAGAGCAACAAGATCATTATGTCCCTGAGAAAGTTGGCTTTTAACCAGCTGGAGAAAGGCAACCTGATTTTCTATGAGGAAGACCTGACAGAGTGTGGCATCAATATCAGAGCAGCCTCAGAGTACACAGGACTGTTCGTCCAGACATGTAAAGGGGAGTGTTGGCTGTACCAGGAAAAGATGTTCTGTTTTGTCCATCTGAGCATCCAGGAGTTTCTCGCAGCCCTTTATGTCTTCCTGTCCTTTTTCAACAGTGGTCACAATCTGCTCTCAGAAAAAACACCATCAGTAAAATTGCCTAATCCAGCTGCCGTCAAACTCTTCTACCAGAGTGCTGTGGACAAGGCCTTACAGAGTGTGAACGGTAACCTGGACTTGTTCCTCCAATTCCTCCTGGGTTTTTCTCTAAAGACCAATCATATGCTCCTACATGGCCTGCTGGGACAGAGAGCAAGCATACAGACCAATCAGGAATCTGTCCGATATATAAAGAGGAAGCTAAATGAAGAACTCTCTCCAGAGAGAAGCATCAATTTGTTCCACTGTCTGAATGAGCTCAATGACCGTTCTCTAGTGGAGGAGATCCAACAGTACTTGACATCAGGAAAAATCTACGAGGAATCTCTTTCCCCTGCTCAGTGGTCAGCTCTGGTCTTCATCTTACTATCATCAGAAGAAGAGCTGGATGTGTTTGTCCTGAATAAATACCCTGCTTCAGAGGAGTGTCTTCTGAGGCTGCTGCCGGTGGTCAAAGCCTCTAAAACATCTTTGTATGTGCACAGACATTTAACATGCAGCAAAATATACACGTATAAACTACATCAATCTTGAAAGTAGGAATATGTATCAGCAATCATAAAATGCCAACTTATGTTAAAATACATTTCTGAGGACATTTTTGTAATATTCATATTTCAATCAAAACTATTGCTATTTTGTAATGTGTGAGTTACTGGAGAAGTGTATTTTTAGAAACATCTCCCTTCACACAACCAACACAAATACAACAAACACAAGTAACACACATTCATTCTTCAGAGATTATTGCTTTCTTCAACATATTGTAACATAGAATTGCATTCTTTTTCAGCCTGATTGGTTGTAATCTGTCAGAAAGATGCTGTGAAGCCCTGGCCTCAGTTCTCAGCTCCAACTCCTCTAGTCTGAGCATGCTGGACATGAGTATCAATGATCTGCAGGATTCAGGAGTGGAGCAGCTCTCTTCTGGATTGAAGAGTCAAGACTGTACACTGAAAACTCTCAGGTGACTCTCTCTCATGACAAATAAATATATCTTGATAAATACATAAATAAATAGATAAATCTTTTATTTGGTAAATCATCAACTGCTGTATTTAAATGCAATTTTAATTATTTTATATTTCCCTATGTACAAAGTAAAAAAAATAAGGCTTGAGTATGATACGAGTTTGATCATTTTAAATTTCATCTTGGACAGATGACTGGAGAGAATGCGTTTGAAAAAAACCTGTTTTGGTCTAGAAGTGGAGGAGGAAGTGGGGCTGTGTTATCCCCATGAATACGACCCATTTGGGGTTCTTTTTTTTTTTTTCATACCGTACATTGTATTGGAGCATTATAATGAGCAATGTTGTGTATGGAATGCAGCACACACTGTGCAGAGTTGTACTAGGTTGTAGTTGTACTAGTTTCCCTGTACGATAACTAAAAGTAGGCTCTCACTCTTTAGGAGAAAGTTGGTATGCGATGTAGCGATGCAACTGCACAGTCATGTTATCAAAAGCAACCTATATTCACACACAGCAGTGCAAGTAAATATTGGCATGTAGTGCTGACTGATATCAAGATGACTGATCAATACATACAAACAGAACGCGATAAGTCGATAAATGTCGTTTACCTCTGTGGATGCATTAAGTAAAAGGGTTTTACCTCTGCCATGTCCTGCAACATGCAGTGTCCATAGTGACTGAAGATACCCCAGTGTGATTGACCTTTTTTGCAAAACCTGCAACCACCAATCACATTCAATATAAAAGAGCTTAACTTGTAAGCTATGACCTGTAGTTTTGCATTTAGACTACATAACTAAATACAATTCATGAATCTATCAAAAAACCTCATCGCTTGACACTTGGTTATTCAATGCTGTTGTAGATGATTACATTAATTTGGAAGTACTTACTGGCAACTTGCATAATACATGCCAGTACCAGCCACTGTAGTTGCTGGAAAAGGAGGGGTGATGGGGGGGATTGGCGTTGGTTGCAATCTGAAACTTCACTGCTAGTGGCCGCCTCAAATTTACACGCTGGACTTTTAAGTTAAAAAACTAAATACAAAATAGATAAAAAAATAATACCTGTACTGTGTACTGTATAATTTTGATTTAAAGCATTCACATTGAATGCAATGCATATTTTACACAGAATTATATTAAATTGTATTATATTTAATTAGCATCATTAACATGGATTTTGGAATGTCTGTGCTTATGTTGAAAGGCTTAGAGTGTGCAATTTGTCAGAGAGATGCTGTGAAGCTCTGGCATCAGTTCTCAGCTCCAACACCTCCAGTCTCAGAGAGCTGGACCTGAGTACCAATGATCTGCAGGATTCAGGAGTGAAGCTGCTCTCTGCTGGACTGGGAGATCCACACTGTAGACTGGAAACTCTCAGGTCAGTTTTACTATATCTGTTCAACAGCTGAACATTTGTTATTTTATGTATTGTGTATATATTAACGTGTATATTAAATGTATATCTACGCATTTGTGTGTGTAGGTTGTCTGGCTGTCAGATCACACAGGAAGGCTGTGCTTCTCTGGCCTCAGCTTTGAGCTCCAACCCCCTTCTATCTGAAAGAGCTAGACCTGAGCTACAATCACCCAGGAGAATCAGGAGTTGCACTGCTCTCTGCTGGACTGAAGGATCAATGTTGGAAACTGAGGTATGGAGAGGATGGCTCACTATGCAGTGACAATGTCTCCCATAAAGGATTACAATATTGATTGAATATTGTTTTCTTATCAAAAACGTTAAACCCAATTCAGTTGTCCCGCACTATAACGCGGTTCACCTTTCGCGGACTCGCTGTTTCGCGGATTATTTTTAGTGTAATTTTGCATGCTTTCTTTTCCTGCGTACAGTATGAACGCGCATTGTGTTCGGCGTCCTGATTGGCTAAGGGAGAACCACACGTTTTCTGCGTCCTGATTGGCTAAGGGAGTACAGAATGCATTCAGCTAGCCAGATTTACATAAATGTTCAATCGCTAGCAGTGTGACTCTGAAGTGCTGTATGTTTGCAAGTTTTCTACCCGAAAAACCCCATAATGTCGATGAAACGAACTGCAAGGAAAAACTGTTTGGGCTTGAAAACAGGTTTTGATCTTTGGTTTCATTTACTAATATTGTACTTATTTTTTTTAATCTGCGAACGTTTGAACTTTGAGTGTTTAAATAAGAGAGAAATATGAGAAAATGTTAATGCCTGTCTGAGAAAAGTGTATTAAAGTGTGTGGTTAAGGGTTTTAAGGCCTTAAAACATGTATAATAATAAAGCTGATTACTTCGCGGATTTCGTCTATTGCAGGTTATTTTTAGAACGTATCCCCCGCGATAAACGAGGGACCACTGTATGGAAAATTACGTATGTGAATGCTTTAATTCTAAAGACAACATGCTGCTCTCACTTTTTTTATCCCCCAGTGTGGCACACTGTGGAGTTTCAAGGCTGATATCAGGTGTAAATAAGTGTAAGTGCCTGTTTATTTGTAATCCACACATCACACACTGACTTTTGAGAATGAAAGTCCATCCATACAGAAGTAGATGAACTTCCATTCATTCAAATCCTAAAGGGAATGGAGATGATCATGCATCCTCATCAAACTGTTGATAGACATTCTATTGGTGAATCCTCAATCAGTCCACTAAACATGCAGCCAAATTTATAAACTCCAAATATTATTGCTACAAATAATACATCATTATTACTCATTCTATTGTCTTAACTGCAATAATCACAGTACCCTAATGGTGTCTTGCTTCCTGTCAGATGCCTGTGAACTCACACTGGACCCAAACACAGCCCACCATAAGCTCATCCTGTCTGAAAACAAAAAGAGTACACAGGTCGGGGATCAGCAGTCGTATCTCAATCACCCAGAGAGATTTAGCTACTGGAGACAGGTGCTGTGCAATGAGAAGCTGACCGGCCACTGTTACTGGGAGGTAGAGTGGAAAGGATCCGTCAATATCGCAGCAACATACATAGGAATCCCAAGGAGGGGAGATTATGATGCCAGCAGGTTTGGAAGGAACGACAAGTCCTGGCGTCTTCGTTGTGAAAAGGGTTCTTACACTGCCTGGTACAATGGTAGTAAAACAGACATTTGTCTCCGGCCCGCTGGCTCGAACAGAGTAGGAGTGTATCTGGATCACCCTGCAGGCACTCTGTCCTTCTATAGAGTGTCCCCAGGTGCAGGAGAGTCCTCAGGCACACTGACACACATCCACACCTTCCAGTCCACATTCACCCAGGACCTGTACCCTGGGTTTGGGTTTGGTTTTGAGACCTTTACTTCCTCAGTGTCCCTATGTCAGCTGTAGCCACACACACACACACACACACACACACACACACACACACACACACACACACACACACACACACATGTTCATTCCAGCTGTTTCTTTGAGGCTGATCACTGACTTTGTCTTTCTTTCTTGGATCTTATAATTGTGCATGATCAATTGATCAATTATGTGATACACATATTAGTCTATACACAGTGTAGTTGATAAAGGCTACTAGGCCTACTATACACACAGTCACTATATTGATTCATTGTATATTTTAAATTGCAATATCCTGCAAACCAACATGAATCATGGTAGACAGTATGAAATGTGTTTAGTCAGCTATTCTTCAATGACCTTGTAACATTTGAATTGATTTAAAGTATAATTAAGTGGGATTTTGAAACAGAAACCTTCAGATCATTGTTATTGCTGATTGAGATGAGGATTTCTATACATGTTTGGAAGTTTGGATACTTGTATTTACTTTCACTCCATCTCCATGACTCCCTTTACCCCAATAGTCAATCATATAGACAAAGTACATATCTTCCTATTTTTATTTTGTGTTTAATGCTGTAAAACATGCAATTCCTTGGGATTAATATTGTGTAATTTATTCTAAAGATGTGTGTAAACTGGACAACGCCAGTAGATAGTAACATTTCCATGTCCTCCTTTCACTAAGCTCTGTGACATTTTACCACTGTCAGACAGACAGACAGACAGACAGAAGTACTTTAATAATCCTCGAGGGAAATTGCATCTGTGCCTCTCATTTTACTTTAGTTTGCAAATGTATCTCATCCCTGTATTAACAATTCCATCCGATTGTGCACTCATAACATTGCTTTCCTGGTAATGGACAAGTGATTATCAGCTGGGTTTTTATTGTGAAGAGCTAATGACAAGGGCTAATCTTCATATACCGCTTGAATATCAGATGCATCATGTGATTTGATTTGTTAGCGATAGTCCACTATCATTTGATCACTAAATAAAGATGTAGTAAAGTAAAATCCTAAATAAACATTGTTTTGCTATGTCTCACACGACAAACACTGTGGCAGTTTCAAACACACCAATAATAATTTCAGGATTAATTACTGAACATTTACCAAAACACCATTACTACCAATAACACTTTTATCACCCTGTACTTCTGAAATGGAGGTGGTCCTAGTTCCTCCGTGAAAGACAACAGGATGATTGAGATCGTGGTGAAGGGAATTATGTTTCGGTCAATTTCTAAACATATTTTTCCTTTTATTGCTGTTTATTTTATTGTAGTTTCTATGGCTTATGGCCATCTCTACACCCTTTTATCGCCTATTCTTTCACTCTTTCGAAATCCAAGATCTGAGCAACATGGCCAGCCCCTCCTGTCCGCCTTCCACTGAAGTAAGCCTGTCAGGTAATTTACATATTTGTTACATCACAAATGGTGCCCCAATATGCAGTTTTTTATTAGATAAAAGCTTTCCCTTTGTTACAAAAGTACATACTGTGTATCCATACAAAAAGTGATCAAATTGCAGATAGATACTATAGTTAATATGAAGGGAATGTAAGACCACCATGAGTCTTTCTTTTAATGTCTCACTCTTTCTGGTACGCGCAGACACACACACACGCACACACACACACACACACACAACTTGGTACAACCTCCTGATCGTTTCACTTCCCACATCCACCACAGTGGGGCACTGGAAAACCACACGGGAGACCAAATTCATCCTATCAGAGTTTTCATCAGGCTTGAGTGGAGAAAAAGAAAATCATGACTAAAATATGGGGTTTGACCTTCCAACCAAAGCCCGGGGACTTAAACACACTTCTCCTGGTAAAGACTTTCTACACAAATACGCGAGAAAGCACATCTATTGACAGTGGTGCTCAAACACCGGCTTGCACCGTCGCCTGCGGCCAGTAGGGGGCCACAGTGAGAGATCCGGAACATTTTATCATTAGGAATCATGTTTGTGTATTTTGTTACTGTTCTTCATAACAATACCTGGTATACAAGCTATACAGATGTGTGTGTGTGTGTGTGTGTGTGTGTCTCTCTCTCTCTTTGCAATCTATCTATTTGTCTATTTAGTATCTATCCATTCATCTTGCATTTGACAGTCGCATGTATGTTTTTTTCTATTCAGATGCCAGAACATCAGGACAGGCATCATACAACTGCAGACTTAACACAAACAATATGGTCACAAGTTAAACTATTTATTTGTGGTCAGATTTTCACACCCTAAAGCCATCACATTTGACTGAGGGGCTTCGAAGAAATGTCTGGAAAACGGATACAAACACATCATATTCAATTGGTATATTGGCATTGATAGAATATTGATTGTTTCAGTTCAAATGTGTAAAATCTTACAGACTACAAATTCAGATGAAGATTGTGTTTGAAGCTACAATCATGTACCGACCTCTTAAAATGTCAGAAAGAGGAAGTGCCAAATATGAGCATGCTTAACTCTCTGGAGCCAACCACAGACATAAAAGTTTATATCACCATTTGTCACCATCGTCAAATATCCTACATCCCCAAAATCAGCACAACCTCTGCTACCAAGATGTGCCATACTGTCAGATGTAATAAATATAGTAATTAATGTCGAAAAACACAAAAAACAGGCATTAATTTTATTCTTTTAATTTGAAAAACACAAAAGAAACTCTCAATTAAAAATAAAAGAAGTACTGTTTATATGCACAGTGTGTTCCCTGTCACCTCCTGTGCCAGGCTGGTCAACACCTGCATCCAGGGGTAGAAGGCGATGCTCTCATGGTGATGGAGATGGAAGTGGAGGCCTCTGACCACTGCTGGACTTCAGGTCTCCAAAGGTTGAATATTACACGACATATTATATATAAAGACTTCTGCCCCTGTACTTGTCAATAACATTGACCCATATCACACACATAGGTAGGATATGTCTTACGTGCATGAGGTCATTTAGGTTTTCACTCAGTTTCATTCATTCATCATATTTTTTGCTCTCACTCACGAAAACAAGTAGCCAAGTGGGAGTGTCGGCACATCTTTACGATCCAGAGTTATTGTTGTTTTTTATTTACTATGCTTCTGATTGCTGCACTGTCCAATGGCGAGACGGCGGAGGCTTGGATGTGGGAATGGGGGGAATTAATTGGCTATTGCAGATGATCGCCAGCAGATGGCGGGGAAGGCAAGGACACACACGGACAGCTGCATTTCAATGGCAGGCAAAGAGCCGCAGTTTTTGTAGGACCCGTAATTACTTTTTTTTTGGCATGGTTTCCAATATTGGAGGGAGGCATGGCCCCACCGCCCATAGTTCACACCCATGTGACACACAATAAGAGCGGGAGAAGATATAAAAGGTTTTGACAGAGTCGATGAATCAGTGGAACTAAGTTTAAACCGCTTTGAATTCTTTCTGTATTGTATACAGTATGTGTATGTTGCTGGCCAATAGAGTGAAACACGGATAGAGAGAGAGAGGGAGAGAGAAAGAGAGAGACATGAGGTGAGAGAGTGAGGAGGGTGAGATATGGAGAGAGAGGGGAGGGAGAAAGGGAGGACATATGAGACAGAGAATGTGAGAAAGAGAGGGAGCGAGAAACAGGGAGAGACAGAGATAGAGTGAGAGAGAGTGTGAGTGAAAGAGAGAGAGAGAGAGAGAGAGAGAGAGAGAGAGAGAGAGAGAGAGACTGGGAGATTGTGAGAGAT
>OMKQ01100179.1:0-11791 GCA_900302335.1 Phycis phycis
GGAAGGAAGAAGGATTCTGTATAAAGAGATGACAAGAGCTTTGGCAGTCACAGGTTTTACCTGCGTCAAATGTGCATCCTAGCTCACCCGAGCAACGCTATGGGTAATAACACTAAAAGCGATGGGACGCGCGCTCAGGACAGACTGGACATGCAGAGGATAACCAGGTCACCGGGCGAGGGGCTGCCTCTGGGCCCCCGACAATCGGCTCCAGAGTTCCAGCTCGCTGCAAAGTCGACCCAATCCGCGCACAGCTTTTCTCGGTCGAGGGACATCGTCGTTCTGCGCGAACCCAAACGAGGCTCCTCCACGGCGTTGGCGCACGGCAACCAACTGCCACCTATAGCCGGGTCGACCGCAGTCCCTCGGAAGGAGGACGACGCACCTGTTGTCTCGGCGTCTGTCCCAAAGAGCCTCACCCGGCTGTCAAATTCAATCGTCATGAGGGAAAAGACGTCGTTCCGCGTGTTGGTCACGCGTCACAAGAGGATAACCCATATTTCCGATCAATCAAACGGGTCTGTGTTGGGTGTGAGTTTTAGAGCGCTCCACAAGGATCCCGTCTCGGAGTCGCGTTCCAGACCACTGACGGGGGATTTGGATTGCGCCAAGTCTCCCGTGGCCGCATCGACCCCGGCGTTGATGGAACTTAAAATAGGACCACAAAGGAGTGACGTGTGTTCCGCCACCGCTGTGGAAACCAACACCGGGCACCATAGAGCAGAGCCGCAGAGGGCTTTGTGCTGGGACGATTCAGACGTGGAATCAGAATCTCAGTGCTCGGAGGGCAGCGCTACCTGGAGGAGGTCGCATCGGCTTGAGGAGAACGACGAATACTACACTAACCAGAGGATTGCTGACTGGGTGGTAAAGGTGAACTCCACCTTGTTCAACACGTCCAATGAGAACTTTGAAAGTCTTAATCCTGTTGAAGAGCAAGACATTTCTACCATAAAGATAAAATATGATGGGGACTGATGGGTCAAATGATGTCTTAAGGTTATGGGTACCAAGTGCACAAAAAGCAGTCTAGTCATGTTTGACATTTCAATAAATATCACCTTTAATTGGGACAGCACTGATTCCACTGACAAGCTTGTAAAAAGTTACATTGAATGGCAAACGGGTGTTTAATAAAAATTTGTTCGGACAAAAGAAAAAGCTCGGAGGAAGTCTCTTTGCCTTGCATCTAAAATGTATTGAATTCTTAATTTCAAAAAAAAAAGAAAAAAAAAATGTTTCTCAGTTTGTCTCGTTTTCCATCAGGCCGTTCACGGGCACTTGTGGACGTAGTAGCCGGTGACGTAACCCAGGATGTAGAGAGACACGAGGGAAACCACGCCTCCGCACACTTTGACCACCAGCCCTCTGCTGCCCGTACACATTCTGTAGTAGAACCTGGTGGGGAAGAGGAGCATGGAAGGAAGGCCATGGTCTTAATCACTATCATCCACACACTTGCTTGTGATGTGGTGTGATATGCAACATTATACAGGTGCATATCACACCAGTTGCATATTACACATAGTAAGACATATTACAATAGTAGTAATAGTGCAACTGGGACTGGGATTTTTTATTTATTTAACTATGACATTTACTTTATACGTACATCACTCCGGTGTCTCTAATACCTGTTTCTAACAACTGGTTGCACAATACATGGAAACATACTGATAAATGTTCATGAAATCTAGCTAGCCAGTGTTAGAGTGTACACCTATTGATTTTGAACATCATAGATGTGATTTCCTGCATTCTGCTGCATTTAAGGGTGATCTGGTGGAGATCCTACATTTATTCTGGTGGGGGGTGAATCCATCTATTTATCTATCAATCCAACACATTGTATATTTTTTAACAGTCTAGACAGAATAGGCAGAATATTAGATTTGAGGACGAAACGATAGGGTGGGTTAAGGCAAGTTTTGGGTGGACTTGAGCCCACCCAAAAAAAGGTCTAGCTTCGCCACTGATTTTCATCATTATTATTATATTATTGCACAGAGATGCGGGGCTATTCCCAAAAGATCCGGGGCTATAGCCTCGAAGGCCCCGGTCTAACGACGCGCCTGTTCTGCACAATGTGTGCCAAGTGTTCAACCAGCTAAAGCCACCCTACATCTCACACCACTGGCGTTGCATCTGCACCCACATCCACTTCCGAGGTCCACTAATGGTGTCCGCCAACATCTGCTGCATAACTTAAAGGTAAAGTCTGTCTTTTTAGAAGCATTTTTATATTAATTATATTTGCAATTAGTGAATTAGCAATCCATAAATGAAATGCTCTCACAAAAAAGAGAAAACAATCTGATGATACCTGTGGCTGTGACAGGCCTGTAACAACTGTCAGGCCCACAAGCCCACTAATGATCATTTCGTTCAGCCCAAATTAAATGATCAGATGGCTTACCTGTCTACCGTCCTACCTGGCTATCTGCGGACACTCTGCATGTGCACACATTGCACACGACTGGAGTCTCCCACAAGGCCAGGCAGAACTACAGCTAAAGCTAGGGAATCAGTAATGTTTGATTGATTCGGTGGGATACTTTTTTCTGAATCTAGCGTACATGGGCTGGTTTCACTCCAAATTGCCTACCTTTAACGTAAATGTCAATGTGTGAGTTCCTTTTATTTTCCATATAACGTTGGACTCTCACCCCGCCAGGCCGGTCTGCGAGGCGGCCACATCGATGTTGACGTTCTCTTCATTCCACCGGTTGTACTGCACGCGGTCGGTGTTCTCGGCGTCCATGATTGTAGTCCTTACGCGCGATCGCTCCTGTGTTGAAATGGCCTTCGATGGTTGAAGGTTGAACAATACTATTACAATCAACAAGTGTACAATCAACAATACTATTACAATCAACAAGTGCAGCGCAGTGTTGGACATGTGCTGCAGAGTCCTAACAGGCAGCCCATAATATACACCAGCAACCATAGTTCTATAAGCCAAGTCTTGTGATTGGACGGCATTAAGTGCACACTGGGATTCTTTAAGACAGAGAATGTGACCCAGTCAAATGATTGCTGTGTTGCACTAAGAGCAGAAAAATCCACAGTTGCCATGATTACACACTGACCTGCGGGGATGTCTGTGCAAGGCAGCCAGGAATGCTGTGCTCCTGGAAGTCTCTCGGGCCAAATTGGAGTCTGCTCTATTGGAGCCCATGTCTATATATGAGACTTTGGTCATAGTTCAGGCTCAGTTTGTCAAGGCCATGCTAACAAGCCATAAACCTGTGGTGTCATTGCAGTCTGCCCTTCCACCGTGCCCATCTCCGCTCTAAGCTGCCATAAATGCCTTGTTTCTGTGATAAGGGCAATCACGCTCTCTGGGTTCTCTCTCTGGTTACATCAGCACCAGGACTGATAGCGCTGGGGCAAACCCTGACACTGCATATACAATGGCTTCCTGTCTACCAGCCAGGGGCCTTGATGTGTTCTTTTACAGTTCTTTTACAGTTACTTAACATGTAGGTATGAAGATATGTCCATGTGAGTGTAGGAAGGTGGTGAGAAGAATTAATTGAATTGAGTAGAACAAAACACTAGAATATTATTGTCCAACAAAAGCTGATACAATGTGTCACTTATATGTTATATTGTTACAATAAAATAAAAAAAAGATAACAAACATAAATAGCCCAAACAGCCTTCAGACTGAGTTTTGGTGTAATACTATATTAGCTTAAGGCTGCAATTGCCAAAAACTACATCCATAAAAGGAAAATATCCGCAATAATTTAAGTCAAAAGAGGCCAAGTACAAGTGTCTATTATAGTGCCGTGTAACACCAAAACACCGCGATGATCTGAAGTCTATTCTCTGGCTTCATGGCCACTGCGCCTTTTCTATACGCCCAAGTGAGGGCGCTCTTGCATTTCGTTTTATCTGTTATCAAATAAGAGGGTCTTTCTTATTACTCATCCATGGTTGTGTAATCTAGTGATTTAGCATAGTAATGTGACTTTCACCTTCATGCCCACGTTGTAATGAATAGTGCAAGTGAGATGTCAATTGTTAGAGTTGGACTTGATGTTTTGTCAAAATTCCATTGTAACGTATGCTTTTTTATGTTACGTTTTTTATTAGAATTATTTGTAATAGACTTTTCATGTTACACTTTTTGCTAAAGATAATGCATTTCACAATCAAAATAAAAAGGTGTTAAATTATACATAGATTTTTTTTGGGGTGGGGGACATCCTGCGACTCCCGTCGTCGTCGCCGCGCAGCTACTACGTCATCACTAATGGACGGCAACAATGGAAAATAAACAAAGAAGTAATTATGGCATGGATATGTTATAAGACCGTGAATGTATACAATTAACAAGACTGTACTATGAATATACCATACTAACAAGAACCACAGTTTAAATTCTCTTAATGTCTTGTTTTAACAATTAAGAGCTCCAGTGGTTTAAACTGTGTATGACGTTTTCTGTGCCATTCCACGCCTAAATACAAACAAAATCACTAACTATTAGAAATCAAATCGTTATCGAGCACACAAACCATCGTGTTCGCTTATAACCACTCAACCTGGGACAAAAAAATGACAACACTAACCAGACAGGACCTTAACTTTGGACAAGGCAAGATACAATCCTTTGGTAGATTGCATGTTTTCATGACCAGTTTCTGACGCTAAGGCCAGTGTGATGTCCTCCACAGTGGTGGCTGACATTCTGTGTGAGTTCCTGGAGGTTGCCATTCATCTCATCTTATATGTTCGGGAGGTGTACCCCTCCGGGATTTTCCAGAAGAAAAAGAAATACAATGTGCCTGTACAGGTAAATTCAACTGACCACCTGCTTGCAATTTTTGTATTTTTTTTGGACACAGGTTAACTTAATTTGCACGTCATGATGTTGCTTTGACGGTATATTTCGTAGATGTCTTGTCATCCAGAACTGAACCAGTATATCCAAGATACACTGCACTGTGTGAAGCCGCTCATCGAAAAGGTGAGGATTGGATGCAAGTGCAGTTTAAAGATGCTGTTGTTTGGTTTAAGCAGCATACTTTAAAGGAGCTGTCGTTTTCAGAATGATGCAGAGAAGGTCGCCGTAGTCATCATGGACAAGGAGCACCACCCGGTCGAGAGATTTGTCTTTGAGATCTCCCAGCCCCCCCTGCTGAGCATCAGGTGTGTCTGTACGGGATCGTCAGCCCAGCACATGTTTACATTTACTCTCCAACAACAAAATGATGCCATCAAATTCTGGGACAATACCACGATGCAGAATTTAAGTCTGTTGCAAGTGCAGAAAATGGACACCCTACAGGCAGCTAGGAAAGAAAAGTATTTGTTTATACAGACAGAAGTACTTTAATGATCCCGAGGGAAATTGCCTTACGCCATTAATATGGCTTTGTCATATTTATTATGGTTACATTCTATTGTAATATTGATCATGGTTTGTAAAGTAGCAGCAGACGATGCTCAGCAGTTGTACAGTTGTCTTTTGCACAGTAAAAGACAATCCAAGTGCCATGTGTTGATGTGCTGATGCGACGTGCACCTTAACTCTGTCTGTGTGTGTGTGTCTGTGTGTGTGTGTGTGGCAGCTCTGACACACTGCTGTCGCATGTTGAGCAGCTGCTGCGAGCATTCATTCTGAAGATCAGTGTGTGTGACGCGGTTCTCAACAGCAATCCCCCAGGTAAGGAGACGTCATTATTATTATTATGATTATGATGATTACTATTATTACATCATAATTTCCACACTGTAGCCTCTGGTGTGTATACACGGGGCAACAACGTGATGATAGTCTCTCAGTTAGGAGAGAGAGGGGCTGGTTGTTTAAATGCTTTACAGTGCTGCACTTCTACCTGTCCCAGGCTGTTCTTTCACAGTACTGGTGCACACCAGAGAAGCTGCCACGCGCAACATGGAGAAGGTGCAGGTCATCAAGGTGAGGCCGGTGACCCCCATGCTGTCCTGGAGGTCAATGCTTTACATGCATGTTGGACTTCAATGGGGCCATGCTTTACAAATCTATTGTATGTTACTTTGGTGACCCCTCTATAGCGACACCAAGCACATTTTGGGCCTTGGTGGTTCATGCTTCCTTATGTTGCATTGTGACCTTAAGACAAATTTGCTTTCCAATGTACACTGTGGAAAATATCTTGGATGTCCTCCTGTTGACCTTTTATTATTTATTGCAATATTTACGTTAACTCGAGGCTTATATGAGTTCATGTTCACAAAAATCATCTCACACTCAGCAGCCTAATATTGACAACATCTCATGGTGTTGTCTCATCTTAATATCTCAATCTCGCTGAGGCACATCAATACCAGAATGGTTGAAGTGCCCTTGTGCAAGATACCACACGCCACGTTGTCACCGCTCTGGCTAGCTGGCACGGTCCAACTCCCCATCCCCATCCCGTACCTCTGGAATGAAGCGGCGTGTTTGAGGGTTGTGTCTTGGCTCCTCAGGACTTCCCCTGGATCGTGGCTGATGAACAGGAGGTCCACATGCCGGAGCCCAGACTCGTTCCTCTGAAGACCATGACGTCCGACATCGTAAAAGTAAAGCCACATTCAGTCATCGACGGTTCAGTCAGTTCGTTCTGTTTTTATTTGCCCTTTTGCCCAATGCTAAAAGCCATGACATTTTTACGAGAGTTCATGTCCAACTGACTGCTCGTGTTGCGTTATGTTTCAGATGCAGCTTTACGTAGAGGAGAGAGCCCAGAAAAGCTGATGGGTTTCCCCTAAGCCTAAACCAGGGGGAAGCAAAATGGATCCTATTTTTCGCACCAGAGAGGGAAAGGAGAAGAAATTCCATAAAAAACTACTTACTTTGTTGTTTTTAATGAAACTCCCATATGAATGTATTCCAATTGTGTGTATCAAATGAATCATGTTGTCTTGATGTAAATGTCATGTTTTGTTGATATTTCTGAAGAAACTGCTTTGCTTTTTTTCCTTGTTCTATTGTTTGTCCGCCTTTCAGAAGAAGATAATTTTACACACACTCTTTGTGTTTAACTCACCTGAATGTGAATCTCAAACCTATTTTGAGTTTGTTTAGTCATTGTTTACGGCCATTCATAATAAAATATGTGGGGAAAACCCTCAGAGAGCCTCAACATTTCCGTACATGTAATTTATCAAACCTAGTAGCAAAATGGCACCCATTAAGGTGTCCGAAATAACTTGATTTGTCTCAGAAACTAAGTAACTAAGAACCCCAACCCAGCTTCACAACAGTGACGTGTGGTGGAGGTCTGCTGTGGGCCAATCACACTTGGCAAATGTTTCTGCACCAACGTTCACCGAACAGGTTCGTGATAAGTAGGCCTCAGCAACATAAGGCCTGAACACATTAAAGCATGCCATTCAAAATTCTTGGGAAAATAATTATTTGAAGAAATTCTTTGTAACTTTTTCAACAACCAAATCTAGCGACTGTACGATTCGTGCCGCAGTAAACCCGGCATTTACAACTTCCACCACCTGCTCGATTCAATCTTTAGAGAGTGTCTGACAATTGTATTATTTTGTAATAAAAATGCCACTCGGTCTACGTTGACTGCCAAGCTCATGTGAACCATTCCAACGAAAGAATACAGAAACCCCATTGAGTCCTGCTCCAGTGTGATGGTAAGCAGCAGGCCGTGGTTGCTCCAATGGTACTGTCACGTTGCAGAAGACACATGCTTAATGTCTCGTCAAGTTGTCTTCCACTAACCTATATATATCTTCACGCAATGTACAAGGACACATTTCTATAGTATGGGCTACATATTGCAGCTTATGTTGACCTACGGTTTTCAATGGAACAACGTATGCTTGTATCAGCACCCTGCCTGCAACTCAAGTTGATGTTCCCTCAGATCTAAACTCCAACAAGATTCTGTGGCTGTCATCCCAGGCCTATTGGTTTTGGACCAGGGTGTGTTTGGCAACAGCATGTCTGGACTGATCTCAACACAACATAGCCAACACCAGGGAATCTGGCGAGCTGGACAGTGGGAGGTTCAAGCCAATGGATATAAAAAATGATTTGGTGATTGACATTTATCTTGGTTGTATGTCAGCATTGGTCTAATTAGCATTATTCCCACAGTGCTGTGGTTAAGAGTTCTGTGTCTCTTAACCACAGCAATTAAAACCCCCCTTCAGTTACCTTCAAACTGGAGTATGATTGCCAAAGCGAAATAATTACTCAACAATCTGGGACTGCTTCTTTAGAACCTGACAAAATACTTTGACTTCATCATAATGTAGCAACCATCATCACTGCATCATAATACAATTGTTGATAATAAACATTTCAAATTCATTTCCCAGCTTTTACATTAAATGACATGACATACACACGGTTCATAGGTTAACATGTACATAACATTAACAGGTTAACAAAGTCATACACACAGTAAAAGTACAGAGATCTTAGTTTAAAGTTGTTGACTCTAGTAAAAGTTGAAGTAATCCACAAAATCTCTTGAGTAAAAGTCATAAAGTCTCTTAAATAAAATATACTTAAACGTGCAGTGTGAAAAACGGAATTACATCTAGCGGAACCGATTTGGCCGGAATGGATTATAATCATCAGTATGTTTTAATTAGTGTATAGGCCCATGAAAATTAGAATTGCTGTATTCTTGTTACCCTAGAATGAGCCCTTTATACCTCCATAGGGAGAGGGTCCTCTTCCACAGAGGCCGTAGCCATTGAACAGTCGTGGGGCGGTTAGGGTTACGGTACCATTAATAGTAATATTGTTTCTCCCAACTTATGCAGTACGGAACACTGGTCTGTGGTCAACAGGTGTTCAGGTGATACGTCCATTGAGAACAATGGCATGTCCGGGGGAATTTCCTTTCTTTTCTTCTTTGACGGTTTCCCAAAATGTGTGTATATTTTGGGTCGACCCAAAATATTTTTGTCACCGACCCTAACACCGCTCCAAGCATTTGTTGTTAAAATATTTTTTTTAAGATGCAGGCTCTCATCTTAACCTTCAAATCAAATTCTTTCCATAGCTGGCTCCGTACCACCATGTGGCATCCAGAGCACGTGTTTCTCCAGGTGTTATTGGCCGCTATTGTATTCGGCGCCAGTTCCCGGTGTCCTTTGATGTGTTAGCTGACATGGCTAGCAAGCGTTTTGTAAATGTGGGACAGTAGTTTTTTTTGTTGATGCCGGGTGTTAAAACAGACAAATGCAATGGGTGTCTATATCGGTTGGTTATCTTTTAATATTATCACAGTCTGCATTTTTTGTGATATAGTGTCTAGTTTGCAGATCTATATAGGCCACTCGAGGGTAAGATAAACTTGTCCTGAAGCTGTGAAAAACATTTGCCATCGAACAGTTGGTTCATTGTCAATCATCCCATTCTCAGACAATCTTTTTTTAAACAGTATCACACATGGATGAGAGGAACTCTACATCGGCCCATAGTAGGAAATAGGAAATAAGAAACATTGGGAATATAAATAAAGGGGGCTATAGCCCACAGAGCTATAGCCCCCTTTATTTGCCTTTGGACAAAAGGATTTGTTTTATAGAAACCCATCCAATCTCTAATCCTTGGCAGCCCAGGCTACCACTGCTCAGAGCTGGGCTTTCCAGGAGGAAAGCTTTAGGTTGAGTACACCGACCACCGATAGTTTTACAGAGCTTCACTACATTTTTTAAAATCCATCACGGAACCTCATCACTTGACACTTGGCCCCTGGATGCTGTCGTAGACGATGACATTATAAAGAACCCACAGGCGCCTCACTGGTCGGTACTGGCAAGCACAGCTTCTGCTCTGTGGTTGGGAAGGTAGTGGCGAGGGAAGGTGACTGGTAGGGTGGCATCCGTTGACACTTATAAAAGTACACTTTGATGCGTTACGTGTTCACACTGCTTACGTGTTCTCAATGTGCATCAAAGCGTAATTGAGTGAGTCCGACGCCGGCGATCAAATGGTTCTTAAATGTGAGTCTTTTGATGGAATGGCCAACATAAACAAAAGACCAAATTGTGCCAACTGTCTAAGCCCTATCAGTATAATAAGCTGCGTGACAGTGGCTGAGTGCACATATAGAAAAAATAAAAGGCTCAACCTTGAATTGAGCCAGCAGATAAAAATAGGCAGGGTTTTGTGGAAGCATTTGTTTCCACACTCCTCTGTCGTGGAGCCAACACATGTCAGCAACATTCAACAATAGAGGGATTGGCCAATGTGGATCTTATGATGGGGACCTCCAGGTCAACTAATTACAAGTAATTAAACTAACTAATTAGCATGGTTTAGCATTCACAGTAGTTAAACAGGGACAACTATAAACTATTATATAGTCCCCCTCTCACTATAATTTTTGGCATTGCAGGTGTTCAAATGGAAATAATGAAGGATTTAGATAGAATGTAACACTTTGAAGGTATGTACTTAATTAGTTTTATCTATTTGTGTTAAAACAGGAGACAATATTGACTTTGATTTCTATGACATTGCTTCCAAGATTGACAGATAATGACAACTTATAAATATATGTTATACCCAAGTGTCAAGTCCCGATTTGATCTTATACTGAGGCATGAAGTCATAAAATTTTGTAAGCCCCTTGCATGCCATAAGCAAGCCTAAAGGACATTGCCAGTTATGGTTGCAATGCTGCAAACCCGTGATTAAACTCTGATATCATTTAATAATAGACGTACGTTTTGATTTTGATTAAACAAATGAAACGCTGTTACAATATCTTCAGGTGGAACGTTTGAAACTTCTTACTTCTCAACGTTCACTTTTTAATTGCAATACATCACCATAGTTAATCATCTGTTTTGCCCCAAAAACTATTTTAGGTGAGATGAGGGTCTGATATTTTGAAAACAGAATACAGCATTTAAATAAAGACAAAAACAAAAACGTTCACCGTGTTCAATCAAACAACATTGCGATGTACATTACATTGTTCATGTTTACTTTTCAACATTTAACTTTCATTTGACCTTCACTCATCATACTTTTCATGGCATCCCAAGGATAAGTGCCTCTTAAATGTCAAATGCATATTCAAATGTAACTGAGCCCATTGAAGACATGGCCATATTGAGATTGTGCCTGCTCTGCACAATCTCAACTATATAAGACATCTTCTGGGGAGATTGGTAGATGCAGGGAAGCTCTAAGACACTACATCTCAGGGTAAGTCTGCCGCAGGCTGCAGCTGTCAGGGAGTGGAAAGTACTGCCATTTTAAAATGCTTTCGGCCTCTTGCCACATTGTGTGACTTTGTGATGATGTTAATGCTAATGCTTTAGGGATTTATTGTAGTATTACATATTTACGAGGGCTAATAGACTTGCTTTCATTTGAAATACTGTCAACTATGAAGTGGAAAGCTTAGTGATGAAAACAAATTCTGGTAATACCACTACTGCTTCTACTGCTACTACTACTACTACTGCTACTACTACTACTGCTACTATTGCTGCTGCTGCTGCTACTACTACTACTACTGCTACTACTACTACTACTGCTGCTGCTGCTCCTACTACTACTACTACTACTGCTACTACTACTACTGCTACTACTACTACTGCTACTACTGCTACTACTACTACTACTACAATTGCTAATAATTAAAAAATAAATATGTTATTCTGCAATATTATTCAGAAAAATATGTACTGATAATATGTACGACTAAATGAAATGTGATTAATTACATATGTACAACTAAATTAAATTAACTTGTTAATGCAAAACTAAAGCCCAACATATACAACTAGGGGTGTGAATCTTTTGGTATCTCAC
>OMKQ01100179.1:13567-37003 GCA_900302335.1 Phycis phycis
CTACTGCTACTACTGCTACTACTACTACTACTACAATTGCTAATAATTAAAAAATAAATATGTTATTCTGCAATATTATTCAGAAAAATATGTACTGATAATATGTACGACTAAATGAAATGTGATTAATTACATATGTACAACTAAATTAAATTAACTTGTTAATGCAAAACTAAAGCCCAACATATACAACTAGGGGTGTGAATCTTTTGGTATCTCACGATTCTATTCGATTTCGATTCTTGGGGTCACGATTCGATTCAAAATCGATTCTCGATTCAAAACGATTGGTGGGTTGTTGTGGGCCGTTGTTCAACGTCTTTCAACTACGGGTGATGGCGTATGATGTGAGCCCGGGCATTTGTAGTGTTTCCGAGGTACTTGACTCTCACCTTGTAAATTGAATGAGTCACGTCAAGCTCCCTCTTCCGCGGGAGATTGTGCGCCCAAACGCTTGCCTTCAATGAAGACGGGACTGGCTGAATTTCTTGCTGCTCCATTTTACATACACTATGCTGCCGATTTTGAGAACTAACATTCGCAGCGACGGAAAAAAACGTTTTTAAAAATCGATTTTTGGAACTTGTGAATCGATTCAGAATTGTAGAAGAATAGAATCGCGATTCTTACGTGAATTTATTTTTTTCCCCACCCCTAATACTTACCTAGCAGGATACCTGCATGCAGTCAGCCCATGACCAGAGTCTCCCACACGGTGAGACAGACCAATTACTAAGGCGAGCAGGATTGTTTTGTGTTTTGGGGATGTGGCTTTGGTGGGAGAGCAGTATCAGTTGGATGCTTTCAACAGCTTACTCCACTGATTGCTTCCAATTGCCCCCTGCCCCACCACCTAGCTTGTTGGTGTCAGGGAGGGAAAACTTTCACCGAGCCAGCCAGGAGTCGACCCTAGAATCTTCTGATACGTAGTCAGACACGTTATCCATTGTGCCACTGGCCCTTCACACAGAACTCCTTTCAGCAGACGACCCAGTAAAAGCGATCCTACTGCCCTTCTGCCGTTAAAGCCCTGCAGTGGTTCAGCAGGGCACTGATGGTAGAAGGGTAGTAGGGTTGTTTTCACAGGGTCGTTTGCCAAAACGAAATCTTTGCAAAGGGACTGTGGCTGTGACTGTGGCTATGGATCAAAAGAATCCAGGTTCGACTCCTGGCTGGCTCGGTTACCTTTACCCTCCTTCACACCAACAAGTTAGGGTAAGCAATTGGAAGAAATCAGTGAAGTCAGTGGTTGGAAGAATCCAACTTAAAAAAGTCCAGACCTCCAACAAAACACACAACCCCCTGGGAGTAATAAAGACAATCTCATCACATTCCCTGTAGTTACTTACATTTATTTACATTCTAAAATATCTGGTTAGTTTTTCTCTTAATGAAATGCATGAAAATGTGGTTATTTCCACTATTACGTTGCTTTCGTTCCCAAGGTTTAAATCACAAATACATTTAATGCTTGTCACATTTGTTGAAATTCTCTTTACATCCAAACAGAAATCAATTCATCAAATGCTCTGATGAAAAAATACCAAGTAAAAAAATGGGTATCTGGGGTTGTGCCAGGCCTGCAACAAGCAGCGCAATTAATCGGTTGGGCTTACCTGTGCGTATACTTACCTAGCAGGATACCTGCATGCACTCAGCCCATGACCAGAGTCTCCCACAAGGCGAGACAGACCAATTACTAAGGCGAGCAGGATGGTTGTGTGTTTTTGGAGTGTGGCTTTGGTGGGAGGGCTAGTATTTTTTCAGTTGGATGCTTTCAACAGCTTACTTGACTGATCTCTTCCAATTGCCTGGCCCAGCTTGTTGGTGTCAGGGAGGGAAAACTTTAACCTAGCAGGAGTCGAACCTAGAATCTTCTGATTCGTAGTCAGACACGTTATCCATTGGGCCACTGGCCCTTTAAAAACAATGAGTTTCAGAAGATGACCTTGTAAAAACAACCCTGCCCTTCTACCATCAGAGCCCTGCAGGGGTTCAACACCAAATACTGAAGCACATAGACAGAGGTGCAGAATCAGAATCATATTGGACCATTACTTACAATGGGAAATAATGTAAAGCTTCAATGGAGTAGCATATACTGTAAATAATGGAATTTGTACATGGTTTTTACATTTCTCATATGTATGAATACATATATGCATTATTTGTTGTAGTTTTTACTCTACTTACTTTACGTTAACATGTATATTTTAATTCCAATGACTGTCTGGTACTTTCTGCTGTGGCACCTGAATTTCCCCTCTGGGACTATCTCATCGCATTGCCTATAATTACTTACATTTTGTACTTTCTTAAATATCCGGTTAATTTTTCTCATAATGAAATGAATGAAAATGTTGTTATTTCCACTGTAACGTTTTCGTTTGCAAGATTTCAATCAAAAATACCTTTAAAGCTTGTCGCATTTGTTGAAATTCTCTTTACGTCCCAACAGAAATCAGCACATCAAATGCTCTGATGAAAAAGTGGGGCTGTCCCAGGCTTGCAGCAAGCACTGCAATGATTTTGTTGGACTTACCTGTGTATATACTTACCTACTAGGTTATCTGCATGCACTCAGCCCATGACCAGAGTCTCCCACAAGGCGAGACAGACCAATTACTAAGGACAGCAGGATGGTTGTGTGTTTTGGGGGTGTGGCTTTGGTGGGAGGGCTGGTATTTTTTCAGTTGGATGCTTTCAACAACTTACTTCACTGATTTATTCCAATTGCTGACTTGTTGGTGTGACGGAGGGAAAACTTTCACAGAGCCAGCCAGGAGGCAAACCTAGACTCTTGTGGTTCGTAGTCAGATGCGTTATCCATTGTGCCACTAGCACTCGACAAGCTATTTAGTTTCAGGAGACGCCCCTGTTAAAACTACCCGGCTGCCCTTCCCCGGCTGCCCTTTAAAAAACCAATAACGCAAGCACATTGGTTCAGTGTTAATCGCGTGTTAGCGAGTATCCTGCTCAAAAAACATACCATCTGACATCAGCTTTGGGGCACACAGGGTAACTGAAGCGTTTCTCCACAGCACAGTTCTTCTCATAGCCCCAACAGGCCGACGCATCGCCCAGGGCATCCTGTCGGAGGGCACGTGAGGAAACCTTAGGAAAAGGCACTAGCATATTCACAAGGGCTACCAAGTACCAATAAGAGGCAGAAAAATTATACTGTAGACAGGAGGCTTAGTGGACACATACCCCAAAACAGTAATTACACGTCTTTGTTTTCAACAAATACTGTTGTTGCTTGTTGTGTTGTTCAAATACTCCAGCTCCAACTTTCTCTCTCTCTCTCTCTCTCTCTCTCTCTCTCTCTCATAACTCTAACAATATTTCACAGGGTATGAATACTGTTATTTAAGAAATTGCATGTACACCTATCTGCTGTCACTTAATGACACTGCATGGAAGGGAACATTCATATCGTCAGTAACACAACCCACTTCAACCTCATATCCAAAGACAAACACACACACACACACACACACACACACACACACACCACAGAAAAGGCTCACATCTTACTTTAAAAGGGCAGAGAGGGTCCTGGTGGCAGAGCTTGGAGACTCTCTTGTTGTTGTGTAGGAAGTAGGGTATGTGCTCTGATGGCAGAGACAGGCTGCTGTAGTTAAACAGTGCTGGATGATGGCCAGGGTTCCCAGGCTCCACAGGAGCGATCCAAGTGGACAACACGACTATGGCCAGTGCTAGTAGCAGCAGCAGCATAGTCGGACAAGCACCACATACGTGAGTGCCCACATATGTGAGACAAAGACTGCTCTTCACAGCACTCTAAGTGAGAGGAGGGACAGAAAGGGCGAGACAAGAAGGGAGGAAAACAGTCAGACACTATACTCTTGGTTTGAGGGTCAAGAACACCAAAGTGCACATGTGGGTACCAGCGGGAGTGTGGGAACTAGACTCAAGGGAGCTCCAAGGGACTGTAGAGGCTTCAGGAAATATTAGTGACCGTTTTCCTGCGATTGTCTGGGCAGGCATAACGAAGCTAGGAGGAACCTGATCTGCAGACAAAGTGTGAGAACACACAATTTCAACTAAACAACAAGTGTAGGTGGCTTTTAGCGTTTATGACTATGTTACATATACCGTATAACGTGGATGTTGGGGATCCTCCTCCGACCACTGAACTCCGTTATTTCCATGATTTAATGTAAATTACAAAACTGAAAGCATAAATACGACGGGCCAGTGAAAAACGCAATGGGCTGAACGTTTCTCGGAGAAGTGATGAAACCAGACCTCGGCAAGCTAAGGCGTCCGAAAAGACTGAAGGGACAAGTTTATCCATGTCATTATTGCCGGTTTATTTAATTCCTGTTTAGCAAAAACAATTCCCAGTTTACTAAAGCACAACAACAGTTCAGAAAATATGAACCACCTTAACTATTTGACATTTCATTTGAGAAAAAGAAAAGATGCGAGGGTCAGGTCATAGCACACGATTACAGCCCGTCCAGCACGATTCATCACTGAGAAACACTTCAAGAAGACGTAAAAGTGGGAGTTTAATTAAAGGTCCATCAGAACACGTACCTGATTGGCCACTTCTTACCCTGGGCTACTCCTGAGATGTTGAGGTAGCAGGTCGCCATAACACCGGAAACCTGGTTCCGGTCTGCTGCAGCCATAGTGGGACACAAGAGGGAGCTGTTGGCCTGCAGCAACATGGGGAAGAGTGGAACACATGCTGGCTGTGGCACGACAGCTTTCCATGTGTATAAACAGACAATCAAGAAAGGTCCAATTCAAACACGTAATCCTTATTTGCCTGCACGTACACGTATAGCTGGTGAGCAGGGCCAGAGCCTCTGTGGAGCTGGACAGTCTGGACAGGCAGTGTTGGAGAGGGGGATGAGAGACCAAATGGATACCACCAAAGGGGGACATTCAGAGCTCCTTTGTGCCAACATAGTATTCTGTATTAGTATTAGTAGTCAAAGTATTCATATTCAGCAATATTAATTGTATCCTATAAAGCAACCATCACCAACTATTATCACTATACATATCTATTTTGTACTTATTCAGACAAAACTAACACATACCTAAAATGTAGCTCAAACTTAAGGTTGTGTGTGTGTCTGGGCAAGCGCTTACAATTATTGGTAGTGTGCCACCTGCAAAAACGTAAATAATCACAGACAAAGGACAAAACAAACGATACAGACAGTGTCTAGGGTCTCTTGTCTCTGTAAAAGAGCAGAGAGCAGCAGTGAGCCCATGAGTCTGTTTCTGATTCTTCAAGTGTAGCTCGTCGATCTGGGTTTTATACATGTTCCTGACGTTGTCCAAGTCCATCCTCAGCTCCTGAGCCTCCTCAGCCTTCTCCCTGTACACTTTTTTCACCGATCTCCAACAAAAACATAAATAAAGTAGCATTATCAACAGTAGTAATGCTGTGGCTGGCTATCGATTTTTACTCATATTTAAAGGGTTGCAGGACGATGCTGAGGATGTTCTATGAGTCTGTTGTTGCCAGTGCGATCTTCTTTGCTGTCACATGCTGGGGCAGTGGGATGAAAGTCGCGGACACCAACAGACTTAATAGACTCATCAAGAGGGCCGGTGATGTAGTGGGGGAGGAGCTGGACACTCTGACGACCATGGCAGAAAGGAGGATGCTGTCCAGGCTACGGTCTATCTACGGTCTATCTTGGACAATGCCTCTCACCCTCTCTTTTCCACACTGGCCCAGTGGAGAAGTACCTTCAGCAGAAGACTCCTTTCACCAAGATGCACCACAGAGCAACACAGGAAATCATTCCTGCCTGTGGTCATCAAACTATACAACAGTTCCCTCTGAGAGTCAGCCACTCCCTCTCTTTAAGTAGTCACTCATCACCTTAGTAGTCACTTTATAACTGGTCATTCACTGACTCCACTTAATATTTTACTATTTCTTTGTGTATGCTATTTACTTTCTATAGTGTATGCCTAAATGTATGTATATTTATGTATATTTATGCATATTGTTACACATTTTTATATTATGTATTTATATTTATCACTTCTATGCTGTTTTTCACTTCTACACTGTCTTTTCTTTTCTTTTCCCTTTAACATCCAACTGGAGTATAGTAACAAATGCAATTTCCCTCAGGGATCATTAAAGTATTTCTGTATGTCTGTCTGTAGAGAACGCACCATACAACAACTCCAGATGAATAAGCCATTACAAACTGGATCTTAACATTGTTTTGTAGGCATCGTGAAAATGTATGCACATTCAAAGTATTTCACAACACTAAGCTGTATATTTGACTGGTGATGGTGATATAGTGCAAATTAACTGAAGAGGCTTAAATAAATCCTAACATGGAACATGAAACAGGGCCCGGGTCAGTGTCTACAACTGATAGTTATTTTCATTTCCATAGCCAAAGCAAAAATGCTCACTGCTATCTTATTTTTGAGCTGAGACTTAGAACGTTATTATTGGAAGTTGTTTGCAGAAACACTACATCGAGAGGAAAGCACAAGCGTAGATGGTTCTGTGAGGCCGAGAGAGAAAAGTAACGAGCCAGCCAGGAGTCGAACCTAGAATCTTCTGATCCGTAGTCAGACGCGTTATCCATTGCGCCACTGGCCCGATGACATCGTTAGCTTTTCTAACAAGAAAAAACTAACACATGGTCCTACTAATGCCTGGCATCCTCCAATCAGAGTGGAGCTCCGCCTACTTTCTTTCACATTCCACATTCATATTCAAATAACAGAGTACTTAACATGACCACGGCCCACGTTGCTCGAAGATCATCCAAATCCCTTCGCTGTTGTAAACATCCGTTCCACACCGTACATATGGTATAGTATTACACCAAAATAGATCAAACCATATCTGTAGGATTGGGCTGCCTCATTTGCGAAGTGTGTCTTAGGTAATTTCACGCATTTTTTTTATTGCAATGCTATGGTTCTCAGATCGCTATCACTGAAATCAAACCAATGCATTGAATGTGAAAAGTCGCCCCAAAAGTTTCTGGGTTTCTTTATTGCCAACATTTCGGCCTTCATCCAAGCCTCTGGGTACATTGTAGTCCTCGGCCCAGTAAGGTTATGCCTCTGGGGGAACGAGCTAAAAGGTACGAGCCAGCCAGGAGTCGAACCTAGAATCTTCTGATCCGTAGTCAGACGCGTTATCCATTGCGCCACTGGCCCTATGAAAACCGATAAACCCTCAGTGAAAAACACCCGAAGGCACAAAGGCCAATAGGGGCAAAGCTCCATCCATCTCTCTACTACTGTACATGTACGTAGAGGCGATGTAAATCCAGTGTACAACGTAAAGTTCAACATAACAACGACCGACTTTACAACCGGCTGGATTTTACACTATGGATTGGCATGCAGTTTTAAAGAGCAGCAACTCGAACATGAAAAAGAAAATAGAAAAACTTGCTTTAGGCAGGTAAGTAAATGCCCTATATCTACGTAAATATAAGGTAAATGCCGTATGTCCATGCAAGCCAAAATCTATTTGGGAAATAGTCAGAGGTATTTCCAAAAGAAACAAATTAAAAGCAACCATGAACCAGACTACTAATTAAACGCCTTCACCAACCAAATAAATGTTTATTATTTTTGTATGCATTTACAATTTATACAATTTAAAATCCATTCCCACTCAAAACAAAGATTATTATACTGCTGTTGTGACTTGGAGTTGTGAGCATGACTAATTGTACAATGAAGCATGTTGTGAATTTGTGTAAATCAAGATGATTTGCAAATTAAGAAACATGGGAAGTTGTACAGTGCAAAGATACCCTAACATTTCCTTCAGAAAAGATCTGTTAAATTGAATCATAATTGTTAAATAATAGTATTTTCAATGTCCCAGGATTTAAGTCACCCATTAACATTCTTCATATTCTGTAATCTGTATGTTATGATATAAAGTAACCTTCATCCCTTCTACATAAAACTTAAATAACACAACTAGACGAGCTTGGTGAAACAATGACAATCAAGATGAATAACATTTTATATTTCTTCTTGGAACAGTGTTGAAAAGAAGACTAAGGACATCCAGCCCCCACACCAGCCCCATCCTTTAAAGTAAAATGAACTCCCTTCACGACGGTGTCCAGCATCTCTCGTCTCTGTAAGAACAGCCAGAGCAGCACTGAGCCCCCGAGTCTATTTCTGGTTCTTCAGCAGCTCGTCGATCTGGGTTTTGTACATGTTCTTGACGTCGTCCAGGTCCATCCTCAGCTCCTGGGCCTCCTCAGCCTTCTCCCCGTACATCTGGAGGATGGTGTTGTGTCTCTGCTCCAGGTCCTGAGACACAAACATCACACAAAAGGTATGTTGGCTTTCGTGGATCCGTGTGACCAACCTTGCCTTGTTTGTAACCCATCAGCAAGAACAAAGATGATGTGGCTGCTGACCATTACTGCTTAATGTCTTTGGTCTTTCTTCTACTTGACAGCTTATCAGCACACGGCCCCCCCATTTGGCCTCACAGCACACAATGTATTTGATTGTTGGTGGGTTTTTTTGAACAGGCGTCAGTGGGATCTTCTCAGTGGCTGCTCGCGGGCCGCCCCTCACCTTGAGCTGCACCTGGAGCTTGGGGATGTCCTTCACCAGGTGCTCCATGTCATCGTTCTGGTTGGTGAGCCGGACCACCTCCTCGGCCATGACAGAGCGACTCCTCTCTAGACTGGAGATCTCCAACTGACCGAACACACAGAGAGGGGGCCGAGAACGTCACCAAGGAACGCAGAAGCAGTGGTTTTATGCAATTGATCGCTATCTAGCTATCTCATGTCCCATCACATCCCTCATAAATCCTGTAAATCCTATCCATAATATCAGGTGACTGGTGCACAGAGCATTGGGTTATGAGGAAGATCCGATGTGCGTGTCAACTGATCCTCATCGAGGCCAGTGGGGTTCAGCTACCTGTAGCTGTGCAATCTCTCCTTCTCTCAGTTTGAGCTGCGACTGAAGGTTCTCCAGGATGCTGGAGCCTCCAGACAGCCTGGCCGCCTCGTACAGGTTGGTTCCACTGATGGACATGGGCATGACTCCTAGCGAGTGGTCCATAGAGTCATCCTTGGCAAAAAAAAGACAAAATATTAAACACAACAACAACAATAACAATACATTCTGGCGAAGATAAACTATCTCAGGTTTTGCAATGTGTTACCACAAAGTCAATTGGAGCTCTCATATACGAATTGACGTCAGTGATAACTCAGTGATACTTAAGTGATACTTAAGTGGTAAAAGCTAGCGTGGGCTGTGTACCTGGGAGAATGTTGAGGCGTACAGGCCGGCATTATCTGCCCCACTGATGGAGCTGGAGCGGGACAGGGAGGGCGTGGAGGAGGCCGGGGGCTCCCCTACAGAGTGGGCCATGGACTTCCTCTCCTTGGGGTCAGAAATCAAAAGTGTTGATGACCACTTATTAGCACATGAAGTTAACTTGGGTGAGGTCAACATCGAGGAATATGGACGGACCTTCTCCTTGAGGGCCTCCTGGGCAAGGTAGCATTTCTTCTTTTCTTGTTCCACTTTCATCTTCTCCATCTCCAGCTGATTGGTCAGTAGCAGCTGGTGGGAGGAGAAAAACACAAGTTGTACGGCAATATAGCTTTCAAACTACTGCTTAATTACTTCATAAAATAAGGGCTTAATGATAATAATTGTAATGCTTGAAACTTGTTCTGGTGACTTTCAAATGTACTTATTGTTAGTTGCTTTGCTTAATGCCCTAAATGTAAATGTAATAAGTGACTACTTGTATTTGTTTTATTTTCCATTAAAAAAAAAGGTACATTTATTCATGTATCAATAATTATCAACATCTTATTATAATCTAAGGCCATACCCGAGACTAAAGGAGAAACACTAACCTTTTCTTTCTTGGCATCTTCCAGCATGCGGCTGTGCTCTCCACGCAGGTTTTCCAGCTCCACATGCTCTCTGCAGAGAGAAACACAAACAACATTCTGTTATGCATTTCATATAGACCCTACCAATGGACAAAATGGTATCAACACACAATGGAAATCAACGTTGGCCAACTCTCAAGAAAAACAGGACAGAGAAGGCAAACTTTAAGTGTATATTTTTACGTGTTTTTTATTTCCATAGCCAAACCAAAAAGCTTTCACTGGTGTGTAATTATTAAGGCGGGACCAACAACTTTACACAAAAAGGGTTTGCAGCACCACACCAAAGAATCACTAAGGCTCTCATGAGGCTGAGAGGGAAAAGTAACGAGCCAGCCAGGAGTCGAACCTAGAATCTTCTGATCCGTAGTCAGACGCGTTATCCATTGCGCCACTGGCCCCTGCCATTTTCACTAACAAAAGCCTGAACACATGGCCCTGCTACCACCTGTGTGACATCGTCCATTGGGTTGGACTTCTACCGGCTTCCTCTCATGTTGTTCTCACATTAAAAGCGTAGTACTTAACATGCCTGCAGAGCTTGGAAGTAATTTTAGACCATTATGAATGTCCATAATATATGCCATTATGTATGGGACCAATCAAATTGATATTGTCTTTATATCTATATTCTATTAACCATAAAATGATCCCCATGAAAACGACAAATGGCATACATTTCTCTAATTGGACTCAACATGCGCATAAAAAGTTTGAATTAAAAAAACAGTTTCATGAAATTAGAAAGTCACACGCAATTCGCTTCCCTTCATTCAAGCTCAACAGTTCCTGGGGACATCATGGTCCTCGGTCCCGAAAAAAAAAGCTCTGGGGAAAAGTAACGAGCCAGCCAGGAGTCGAACCTGGAATCTTCTGATCCGTAGTCAGACGCGTTATCCATTGCGCCACTGGCCCATGATAATGAGCCCAACACAAGAACAAGGCCCTGCTGCGGCCTGTGTGACATCCTCCACATCAGATTGGACCTCCACCCAGTTCCCCTTATGTTGTTCTCACATAACACGCAGTACGTAACATGCCCACAGAGTTTTTAAGTAATTTTTGACTGTTATCAATGTCCATAATATATTCCATTATGTATGGGGCAAATGTATATTCTCTTGGAGACTCTTACTAGTAAAGTGTTTGTTTGATATCCAAAATGTATGCAAAACATGTCCCTGGGTTTATTTTATTCAATACATACATATCATACATATCAACTCATTAAAGTTCATACATCCATAAGTTGATTTTTTTTATTAACCACGAAATGATCCCCATGAAAACCACAATCTACATACATTTCTATAATCAGAATTAACATACGCATAAAAAGTTTGAATTAAAAAACAGTTCCATGAAATTAAAAAGTTACACGCAATTCTCCTCCCTTCATTCAAGCTCAACAGTTCCAACTTCCTAAAGCTCTGGGGAAAAGTAACGAGCCAGCCAGGAGTCGAACCTAGAATCTTCTGATCCGTAGTCAGACGCGTTATCCATTGCGCCACTGGCCCGATGAGACTGCTGGCTTTTTTAACAAAAGAAAACTAAGCACATGGCCCCACTACCGCCTGTATGGCATCCTCCAATCAGAGTGGAGCTCCGCCTACTTCCTTTCATTCATATTCAAATAGAGTACTCAACATGACCACAGCTCACGTTGCTCGTATATCATTCAAATCCCTTCGCTGTTGTAAACATCCATTCCACTCCATACATATATAGTAGAGAATTACGCCAAAATAGATCAAACCATATCAATAACGTAAGGATAAGGGACAGTCACTAGCAAAGTGTTTCTGAAGTAGATTCAAATGTATGGCAAATACATTTTTTTCATTGCAATACTATAGTTCTCAGAGTATATGCATTACGATGTTGCAAGATGCATCACTATCACTGAAATCAAACTCATGTATTGAATGTGAAAAGTAGCCTAAAAAGTGTCTGTGTTTCTTTACTGCCAGCATTTCAGCCTTCATCCAAGCCTCTGGGGACATTATAATCCTCTGCGCGGTGAAGATCTGCCTCTGAGGGAACGAGCTAAAAGCAACGAGCCAGCCAGGAGTCGAACCTAGAATCTTCTGATCCGTAGTCAGACGCGTTATCCATTGCGCCACTGGCCCACTGTGAGTACTGTGTTTTCTAACAACACAGAGCCGAATGCACAAAGACTAGACCCTCCATGCTAACTTGTGAGGGCTGGAAAACTTTAACCAAGCCAGCCAGGAGTCCAACATAGAAACTTCTGATCCGTAGTCAGGCGCGTTATCCATTGCGTCTCTGGCCTTTTACAAACAATTACTCTCAGCAGACGACCCTGTGAAAACGACCCTACTGCCCTACAGCCATCAGAGCCCTGCAGGGGTTCAACACCAAATACTGAAGCACATAGACAGAGGTGCAGAATCAGAATCATTTTGACCATTACTTACAATGGACAATAAAGTATAGTTTCAATGGTGTAGCGTATACTGTAAATAATGGAATTTTTACAATGGTTTTTACATTTCTAATATCATATGAATAAAAGTCGAGCCAGCCAGGAGTCGAACCTAGAATCTTCTGATCCGTAGTCAGACGCGTTATCCATTGCGCCACTGGCCCACTGTGTATACTGTGTTTTCTAACAACAAAGAGCCGAATGCACAAAGACTAGACCCTCCATGCTAACGGCTCCCACCCTCTCTGGTACTTCACATTGAGGACTCTGACACCATGCAGAACCTGTCCATGCATGACTCCTTTAACCTCTAACTAGCGAAGGGACTTTTAAAGGGGAAAAACAAGAGATGAGATGACTCATATTTTCTCTGGTTAGAAGACTTTAGAAAGCAATGGATCTGACAGTAAATGACTGAAGTAAATGTTATCCAAGTGTTTCATTAGTTTGTTTATTTAGCCATGGAGGTAGTGGCCCTCAAATATAAAAAAAAAAAAAAACTCAGATATTCCCTTTCCTAAAAAATAATTCAACACTAATTAAAACTCTTAGGATCCATACACAACCTGATTAAGGACTATGGGAGCCCAAAGACTGCCAAGGATTCAATCCAGGATAGAGGCACAGGTATTTTGTTTTTACGGAGTGTGTTGGTGTTCAGTTTTGTGACACGTTACCTGCTGCTGTCCTCCTCTAGTTTCTCCCTCTTGTTCTTCTCTGTGTCCAGCTGGACCACGTAACGGCCCTTCTCCTTGCGCAGCAGCGAGTTCTGGGACTCCAGGGAAGCCAGCTGGGACCGCACGGCCATCACTTCCTCGGTGGCGGCGCGCTCCTGCTCCACGGCCACAGCCAGCTGCGCCTGGGCGTCCGCTGGTCCAAAGGCCGAGACAGGAGGAGAAGGATCGATTTACTGTGTGAGTTCAGTCAGGTTTCAGGACACACACACACACACACACACACACACACACAGACACACAGACATCCTCACAGAGTCTGTCTGAAATGTTCTTCTCTAGCTTCTCCCATGAGGCAGTCTGGCCTCCCAGCGAGGCCTGTAGGTTCTCGATCTGCCTGAGTAGGGGCCGGGTGGCAGAGGTCATGCCCTGACTCAGCTCCTGGTTCCTGCTCTCCGCTTCCTGCAGCCTCTTCACGGGGAACAAAACAACAGGGTTTGGGTGGTTATATAAAATATGAATACTTACTGACTTGATCATGAGTTAGTTACCGGGGGTTATCGTCGTACAGTTTTTCCCTGAAACAACACATTTCAAAGGGGTCATCTCTTACCTGCTGCAGCTGGCTGATCTCCTCCCTCAGGTAGTCCTCCTTCCTGGCATGTTGCTGCTCTGCCCGCTGCAGGGCTACCCTCAGGTCTGTGACCTGCACCACCCAGGGGGAGAGAATGTCATTGTCTTACTGACAAAACCTTTACAATGTCATGATGCCCTAGCATAGCAAACATATTTGACTGTCACAATGCAGTCAGTGCAGTTATCAAAGAAGTATCATTCTCCTGTGGAGACAATTGATCTTTACATCACAGTTTCATTTCCATTTTGCATAAGGAGTAGATACACAGTGTGCAGATACAGTATGTGCAGTATGTGCAGTATGTGTGTGTGTGTATGTGTATGTGTGTGTATGCGTGTGAATCCGTGTGCCTCCAGGGCCCAAGTCCCTGGTCTTACCTGATTGGCCAGAGCCTCCTGTTGTAACCGGCCCTCCTCCTGGGCCTTTTCCAGGGTGAGACTCAGCTGCTCCCTGGCCTGGGTCTCCCTGCTCAGAGCTGCCTCCTGGGCTTCACTGTCCCTGCTGGCTCTGGCCTTATGGAGCTCCGCTAGCTCCCTGCACACAGAGGTGTAGAGCAAGACCCCCCGTCAGCCGAGCTTCAACCGCTTATTTGCACATCCCTCCATTCAGAGTGGCCGTAACGTTGCTTTGGAAGTGCAATTTTAGGAGGTGCCATGACACATCACAGAGGGCTGTGAGGACGCAATTTTTTGTTCACAAAAGTGTCGGATTCAAGGTCACCGTGAACCTTTCCCACCATCAGATCCTTCAGCGGCACACAACCTGGGTAACCTGTTGCATTACCCCCGGATCTGGTGAGACAGCATTTCAGAGGGTGTTTAGCACAGCAATGTCCTTGGGGAGGTCTTTACTTGTAAGAGCTGTCCAAGGCTGCCTGGAGACTGCGGTTCTTCTCCTGCAGCTCCTCAGAGTCCATCTGCAGCCGCGTGGTCTCCTTCTCCTGGTGCTCCACCACGCCATTCAGCTTCTTGATGTTCTCCCTGTGCTGCTTCTCCACCTCCTCCTTCCCATCCAGAACCTGCAGGAAAGACAATGGAGACATTGTTCGGCATCAGGCCGGGAAAGAAACACTATATTGGTACAATACTTAAAGAGTATTTTTCTGAGGAAAATAATTGGCCAATGAGAAGGTTTAAAATTACAAAAATCCAGCCCTAGAGCCAAAGAAACTTTTATCACACCAGGCAGGATAGCCTTCTCTCCGCGCTGTCCAGGCACTCAGTCCAACACCTCACAGTTTTATCTTGGTGAATACCACCCAGACCAGCAGTAGGCTGGCTCCCCCCCCACCCTGACCTGCTGAAGCTGTCTGAGCTCCTCCTCCAGCTCTCTGAGCCTCTTGCTCTGCTTGGAGGCCCTGGCATCGCTCTCCTTCTCCTTCACACGGAGCTTCTTGATGATGTTGCAGTGCTGTAGCTGCTGCTTGGACAGCTTTTCACCTGGACAACAACAACAACGACGACACTGAATACTTGGTATGCTCGTGTTTTTACCAGGTACATTTGTATATTTAAATAATACCAAGCCAAGTACTTGAGGCCCAGTGTCCCACTGCAATGCTGTGATTAGTCTACAAAGCAAGCTGGCACCGCAGTGGTGGAATGAGCTCACTGCCAATGTCAGGACTGCGGAGTCACTCCCCATCTTCCAGAAGAGACTCAAGACTCACTTGTTCGGAGTACACCTGAACCCTGCATAACATCCATCCTCTACCTACCCTCATGCTCATGTAGGTTGTACGTCTTGGCACTTTATAATTGCTCTTTGTAACTTGGCACTTAGCCAGAGATGTTGTATAATAGCAATGGTTAACCTAGCAATTGGAATGCTTGAAACTTGTTCTGGTGACTTGCTTACTGTATTAACAGCAATTAAATGTTTCAGCTTCTTCTGACAAATGTACTTATTGTAAGTCGCTTTGGATGACAGCGTCTGGTGAATGCCCCAAATGTAAACGTAAAGCAGCATGAGTTCCTAGTGTAGAGGAGTGTGGCTGGTGTGGAGAGAAGAAAGCTCACCCTCCTCCAGCAGGCCTCGTATCTGCTCCTCCTTCTCTCTGATGATCTCCATCGTCTCATTGGAGTTCAGCCTGGTGGACAACTCGTCCCGCATGCCCTTGATCTCCTACGGCGGAATTCAACCCAAAAACATCTTCTCCACAAAAAGTGCCGGCGATTTCAATGGACAACAGTCAAGAGCCGGAATGGACTGGAGATGTGTGAAGGTCCAGGAAATGTGTGTGGTACCTTCTTGGCGATGTCCCTCTCCTTGCAGGCAACCTGGGCTTTCCTCTCAGTGTCTGCTATGCGCTGGGTGAACTCCTCCTTCAGAGACTGGACTGTGGAGGTCTCCTCCTTCAGGGCAACCACTTCACTGGAAGAGGTCATTAAACATACTGGCTTATTCTCCTGTCCACACCGCCACTTGGACCCAAAGGCAGCTTTACGGAACCTTTATGAGTGTTTATCATTTTACATATGAACTATAAACTATGGGGAAAAAATTAAATTCTCCTATTATGAGTGACATGGGTAGCATTGATCCAACAATAACGTTCAAATCAATGATTATCATACTCATAATTATTATTTGTGTGGTTGCAAAGCAAGCCACAATTTTTTTTTTGCGTTATAAATGGCCGAGCTATGCACAAATAAAATTGGCCCTGGGACTTGGCACTCATATTAGCCTTGCTGTAATAAACATGTTATGCATAGTCATGGAAAATTGGGTTGGCTCATGCAACCACACATATTTTCTTCAGAAATTGCACATTTGTAGTAATTATTCATTATAATAGCATCATATAAGATTAATAAAGTAGCATGGAGAAAGAAAGGTTGCATATTGAAGCCTGCAGTACAACTGTGCAATTGTACTTGAGTACATAAGACAAGGTGCCACAGCACTAGATGGGGCAATTACATTTTTATCTTACCCCGGCACAGCACAGCACAGCCTGAATCAAATATTGTTTCCAGCAAAATTCCCAAAACAAGAAGCTTTGTTACGCAGCATTTGAAAGGGAGGATATTTTTAATATTTTTGCAAAAAAAAAAGTGTTTTGAGGAAACGGTGGGCTTCCATCCATCTACTCACTCTCTGAGGTTGTCACACTCCTCCTCCAAGCGGGCTTTGTCCGTGCTCACCATCAGAAGCTGGGACTCCCTCTTCTCCAGGCGGCTGGAGAGCTCATCGATGACCTGGAAGAAGCGGAGCAGCAGTGTGGATGTTTCCGTCCGTTAGAGGATCAAACACAACAACACCAGCAGAGTAGTGGCAATGTCCATCACTTCCAAAAGTTCATTCACAGCACCATACATTGACACGCCTCAATTGAACACAACAGAGAAGACCTACTTCCATGACCACGGCTACATGGCGTCTAGCCCTGAGTAGCAGGATGCTTTCGTGCTATGACTATTAAATAGTAAGCCCTATTACTAATACTATAAAAACGAGTGAGAGAACGGTCTAGATGGCTTGGTTAAAAGAACATATTACTAGAACCAGCAGTAGGTCCTTACCGTCTCGAAAACAAAGATTTTTAGAAAGGTTGGAGTCTCCAGAGTAAAGAAACAGGATGGCGGTATGTCTTGCTGTGTTTGTGAACAACAATGGAGTCTTTGCCAAAAAGAGCATGGTCTGTTTGCTCAACAGAAAATATATGTAAACATGACCACATTGGGAAATGCCTACAGAGTAAAAAGAAATACCTTTGTGCTTTGAGACTAGCCATCATCCACTTGATTTACATGATTTAGAGAAATCACCTTTTGCAACTCCAGAATCTGACAGGTAGAGACGCTTCTCATCTCCTTCGTGATTGGCCGAGGGGGGTTTTCCTCGAGGTCCGGGGTGGTACTTGACATCATGAGACCAGCACGCTCGTCTTCCTCCGTCAAATCTTCAGGCTGCTCACAATTAACAGGCGTGGCACTCCGCCCACTTTCCTCCATCTCATCCAATGACTGGTCCCTCATCGTCTCAGTGAGCCCTTCATCTTCATCTTCTTCCTCTTCCTCTTCCTCCTCCTCCTCCTCCTCTCCCTCCTGCTCTCCTTTGGAGGCTTCATCCTGACTGGGAAATACGGTCGATGGCGCGACAGCGGTGGGCTCTGGGCAGGCGGTGACGGAGGCCAGCGTCCGGCTTCCGGGGACATCGTCGTCAGAGTTGACCTCGCTGACGCTGCGGCTGTCCAGCGACTGCACGCTGAACGAGTCGATGCGCTCGAACGCGTCCGAGGACGAGCCGCAGCTCTCGGTGAGCTTGGCGTAGTCCTCCAAGCGGGGGAACTCCCCGCATGCCGAGGCAGAGAGCAACTGGAAGGAGCCCTGCATCAGGTGAAGGCCGGCCTTCACCTCCGCCGTCTCCTGCCTGGAGCTGGCCGAGCTCTCGCTCAACACGCTTTCGTGGTCGAGCACCTCGATGTCACTTGTGGTCGAGGTGCCCGAGGAGAACGCGCTGACCGGAGGCGAGGGGGTGTCGGTCTGGCGGTCTTCCCCCTTGGCATCTTTAGTTTCCAGTTGAGTCGGCTTGGGGGGCGTGGGTGGTGACGGGTCAGAGTTGTGTGCTCGGGATGTGCTCTCGGGTTCATTCGAAGCCTCATGCGGGTCAGTGACGTCAGGGTCACTGGCGAGGGGTTCCGAGCGAATCACCAACTCTTCAGTTTGGATATCCACCGCTTCTACAGTGGCAACTTCCTTTTCTACCACACTGTTGTTGGTGGGATGAGTCCCTGTGATGGATTCAAAAGGCGGATCCTCCTGAGGTGCAACGAGAATAACTGGTTGAAGGACAATGGAGTGTTCTTCAGGTACTCCAGAAAACGGCTCAGGCTCATCAGGCAGGCTTACAGAAAGATTTGGATCGTCTTGGGTGAAATGAGAGAAATCTGACTCAAAGGACTCCACTTCAGTTAGGATCACAGGTTCCATGCCCTTTTTAGCCTTCTCCTGCTCTCGCCTTTTGGTCTGAGGCGCTAAAGACACAATCTGGGTGTTTGTAACATCCAGTGTATCTCCCGGGGGCAGAAAGGCACTGAAGAAGTTATCCGTCTCATCGACAACAGTGCGGGTGACGGGCGTAGTGATTGCTTCTGATGATAGAGGGGACGCCGGCTCTTCCTCCTCTTCTTCTTCCAGGGCTGACTCCCACTGACTGGTCCCCCATCCTCCACCCAACGCTGTCTTTCCAGGTAAATCTAGGTAGCAAGTGAACACATAAATAGCGTCAGGTTTGACAGATGGGAGTATCTGCTGCTACGAGTTCGGCCAGGGTACCACTGCTACCATCAGCATCATAGGGCATCATACTCACCATCATAGGGCATCACGACAGTGTCACCCCATTGGCCGTCTTCTTTAATGTCCAGTACTCTATCGATGGACTTCTGGGCTGTTGTCAACGCTTGTTTGGCGAAGGTAGACAAATGGGACGCGTTGAACCAACTCATCTTGTTTATGCTACTTCCCTAGCTGATAGCACCTCTGTGTGTGTGCGGAGGGGGGGGTGTGTTAAAGAGCTAGCACGCCAACAACAACCCGAACATTACACCTTATTAGTTGTTACATTGTCAAACAAACGGCTACCATGGCTTGATATTGCAAATCCAAATCCATGTATCTAAAGTAACTTTACGTAGCTTTGTTGATAGCTGCCAAGCTAACAGCTGAACAGTGTTTACAGTATCTTCCAGTAAAGTAAAACGGTTTCGGTCAAATTGCAGTTTTAGATCGGCGTATAAATGTATTTCCAACCCTGCAACCTCATCCACAGCAGTTTAGTTAGTTCCATGGTTTTATGTTTCTTCACTTCTTCAAGTCTGTCTCGTCCTCTTGTTTTGGTCGCTCTTAATGTGTGACCTAGCTAACGTAAACCCTCTCGCTACTTCCTTTACACGTTGCACGGTGACGTCGGAGACTTCCTGGGCCTGTCAAGTCTCAGCACCAGACTTGTTTAAATAGCCCGATATGCTGAGACTGGATCCTGAATTATTGCGCTACCCCGGTCTCACCCAACGCAATTTCCGCTCTCCTACTTCCTGTTAGCTGTGTACCCCAGTTAAGTCCCAGAGCGATAAGAATAAGAGCATGACAAGAACAAAAAACACGGCTAGCGCAATAAATATTGAGGATTTACGAAAATCTAGCCAAAACACAAAGAAATATCCAAAATATATATCAGAAACCGATAACGGCCTATCGGTAGTCCCTCCCTTGCTCTCGCCTATCAACCCATACAGTGCATATATTATACAGGCTCGACACACGTCACTGAAAGTCCCGCCCTCCCTCGCCAAAAACGCTAGATGGAGCGTCCCGCTACAGGCGTCGTGAGATTAGAATGTCTGATAACGAGGTGTTAAATATACCTACAATCTCATGGTTCAAAAATACTTTGAGCGTAATGTTTTTACACTTTGCTATGCGTATCTATGCGTATCATAGATTGCTTTTCGCCTTACAACGTCAAATCTGTCGTGTTAACACGGACCTGAATTGTATGAAATCAGCAAGGACAAGGCGAAACATGTTGTCAAGTGCCCACTTGGTGTCAGCACATCACATATGCTCACTGCTACATTTGATAGGTGGAATGGCCCGGCGGTTAACATGTCTTCTATCTTCTATCTATTTGTTTATTTGACTGAGGCTTGTCATGTTGGTCATTGAGAACGCAAATTAACATTTTGTCAATGAGAAGGAAGACGAAGTGTGTCAGTCAATGTCTGCATTACTGCATATATTCTGCAATCCACTGTTGGGACACCGTTCATGTGTTATTTGACGAATAGAAATGTATGTTATGATTACACAAACAGTCCTTTGTATGAAAAACTAATTTATTCCAGTTCATTGTCATCAATCTGGTCAAGTGCAAAAAGGTTTGAATAAATAAACATGAATGTCACCAAGTCATTTTTTTCATGGTTTGCCCAATGTAGTTTTTGAGGCTCTAGTGCACAGGTGTCAAACCCCATCCTGGAGGGCCGGTGTCCCTGCATGTTTTAGATGTTTCTCTACTCCTACACACCTGATTCTAATGAATGGATCGTTATCAGAATTCTACAGAGCTTGATAATGATCTTATCATTAGAATCAGGTGTGTTGGAGTTGAGAAACATCTAAAACATGCAGCGGCCTGGCCCTCCATGGCTTGAGTTTGACACCCCTGCTCTAGTGTGTAAACACTAGACTGTACTAGACATTTAAAAAGACATTGCATCACCAACACAGGGCCATGTGTGGACTGTCATTTGGTACGTAAGTAGAGTGCAAAATATGGACCTTGGTGAGAGATCCCAGCAAAACAATGAAAACCACTTGAAACTATACTGTGTGGATGACGTGTAAACTGAACTGCTGCCATACCGGTGCAGATATGGTTCATGGAGTCATGTCTGGCTGCCTGACAGCCTGACCTCTATGCGTCTTTAGTGTAATGTGAGAGTGCAGCAGCTCGGCTTATGAGGTAAAGCCGAGTCTGAACAGCATGGTCTGAGGGGTGGTGACGTCAGCTACAGCCAGCTCCTGTCCATCTGCAAGGCCAAGCTCTAAAAAAAATTTAATAAAAAAAATTTAAATTCAATTGAAATTCAATTTCTTCCATTTCATCTGACGGTGAAGGCAAATCAATGTGTTTCAGCGAGGCAGCTCACCCTTCAGTGTCTTCGACAGGTTTGGCCTCGTCCTTTGTTCGATTGAAGCCACGGTCTGTTCAATGGGTGAAGCACAATGACTGACATGACTGACGCAGACCAAAAACCAGCACGGCTGCCCAATGTCACGGCACAGCGGATCGGGCCGCGATCCAAGCTTCTCAGGCACAACATGGGAGACTTAACTATTGGGGGCATTACCTGTAAATACAATGTTTTGTTCTTCCCTTCCACTGACGCCGTTATAGCTGGTGACTTCATTTGTCTGAAAAATAGAACATTTTGGAAAGAAAGGACCGGTCATTGTGATTCACCACCATCACTCCAGATGTTCACCGCCCTCAAGAGGCTGGACGCGTCCGACTGGACACCGTGTGAAAGTGTGTCCAATAAAGACACAAGTATGGGTTACCTATACCTCACATTTTGCCTCTCTTAGACTTTCCTAGGCTTTTATCATACATTTCCAACAATTCCCCCCCACAGTATTGCATATACATAACTATGAAGCCTATTTTTCTGTAGACAGCATATTATACATGAAACATAATCAGAAGCTGACGTGGCAATGACCCTAGGCTGCTAAACAGTGTGAACCTACAGATAGGAACTCTCAGTCAGGTAGTCCAGGACCTCCTGCAGTGTGGAGGACGGCGTGAAGTGCAGGTCCAATGGTATTTGGCTGCATGCTGAACAGTTGTCCTAAACCACCGCAGACATGAAACACAACGCTGTCACAACTGCCAAGGCCGTCGGATGTCCGTGGAACATTTCTGTGGCGGCAGCGAGACGCCGAGCTGAAACTAACCTTTCGCTCGGCCTCAAACGTGTAGGTGTACAGGCCCTCGACGTCATTGAAGACCATGTAGTTGTTGAGAGGGACATAGGCGCTGTGTGTAGGCGTGGGAGGTGTGAGTACGAGGGCATTTCTCTGCATTTGATGTCAACAGATGCGGAGCGGCGAAAAACTCACCTCGATGCTATTTTAAAAACCTCTGTTGCGCAAGCAGCTGAAACAAAACAACAACAATTTGGCAAGATTTAGGATGCTTTCATAGCCGAGTGGTTCCAGGACACCCGTGGCACGGTTTGTTTGGAGTGGTCCTCGGGAGTGAAGGTGACCTCGGTCCGCTTCAAAGTTAACTTTTAATTCGGTTTCTCTTCAGGCGTTAACATGCTATAAGGAAGTGAACCGCAAAACAACACCTTGTGGGATGAACGTACCACTTTTGCCGCAAACTGGACATAATAAATCAATTCAGCCAGGTATATGTGAATTTTTCCTAGATGAAAATGAGTCCCAGTCAGATGTGGTCCAATAACAGGGTGAACGCACTCCGACTATGACTATATAAATAAAATATAAAAGCAATCGCTTGTGGTCACTCACAAAAACACTGACGTTTTTTGAATTATTCAGCGACCGAACGGTGGAAAGCAAAATGAAAACCAAGACTGCGCAAAGTTGTTGTTGCTCCATTACTGTCCACAACAAGGAAGCATTTTGAGTGTGAGGCATTTTCTGTCCAGTAGACCAGCAACCCATTCAACTGCGTGACATGCGTTTACATTGTTTGGTTCGCTTGACGACCGAAACCGAATGAAAATACAAACAAAGTATCAAACGTCACCCCTGAATCTGACCAAGTCTATCCAACTATAGCTGTGAAAGCGCCTTCAAGATATAAGTCCAAGGTGATACACATGCATGGTCTTGACTGGGAAATAATTGAAAAAGGTTTGAATTGAATGGGAACTTTCTTCACCTGCAATAACAGCATTTGTAGATGCTACGGCCGGAATGATCCTCTTTACAACACCTGCAGTGTTTACAGGAAAAAAATAAAGAAAATGAAAAATGCATACATTCTCAATCCCATCGCCACAAAAACAACTAAAAACAAAATGAATGCTTTACAGAAAATACTATCGGTCACCACGGATAACCAAACGTGCTTACCCTGGGTGAGTCTGTATGTGACTCCTGTAATGTTGAACTCTGCTGCCCTCTCTAAAGACCTCTGGTACACCCACTGGATGTGCTCTGGGTCATCACCATCAAGACCAACAGCGTCTACACAACA
>OMKQ01100184.1:0-14130 GCA_900302335.1 Phycis phycis
CTGCATAACCAGAACCACACACACACACACACACACATATTGACAGACACACACAGACGTACTGACACACACACACACACACACACACACACACACAAACAGAGACAAACACACACACACATGCATACACAACAACACACAGACACACACACACACACAAACAACAAAACACACACACAGACACACGGACACACACACACGTACGTACACGCACACACACACGCACACACACACACACATATTGACAGACACACACAGACGTACTGACACACACACACACACACACAAACACACACACACACATAGTCACACACACACACAGACGCACTGACACACACACACACAGACACACATGGGAGTAACACACACACACACACACACACACACACACACACACAGACACACACACACACACACACACACACACACACACACACACACACATATTGACAGACACACACAGACGTACACACACACACACACACACACACACATATTGACAGACACACACAGACGTACTGACACACACACACACACACACAGGCAGGACGGCAGCATTAGAATGCAAAGACAGAGCATGATTTGTTTCAAATCTCATGTTGTATAAATAAAAACAGAATTTATATCTAATGTATTAACAAGCATTTATAGTATAGTGTGCTCTTACTATACTATAAATTAATCTTACTCTATCTTAACCTTTTTAGGAAAGTGTTTTTTCATCTTTTTGTCACAATAAACAATGCCAGTGAAATGTTCTTCATGTTTTTAGTTTTAGTGGTGTGGCTTGATTTAATGAAATCAGACAATTCATCTTACATTCACCATACATTTTTAAAAATCGGATCCTGATCTGATCACGGCATTACCTTTAACATAGAAACAGTGCCAAGGTGTATAACTTACACTTGTTTTTAAACTTATTCGACTTTACGAATAAACACAAAATGAATAAAGATCCTGACAGGTGGCAGCACATGAGCGCCTGCACCATGAATACCATGAATACCATGGTGGCTTCGTGGGGAGGGTCCTGGATGAGCACCAAGCCCTCAGAGCTTCCTGCACAGCAGAGGGGCGTTGGCCCCCTGAGCTCAGCACATTAACACACACACGGATCAAAGGCTTTGGCCCCGGAGGGCCAACAGAGGGACAGACAATGAGGTCCTGCTGGACTGAATACAAAGCACAGGACTGAGGGAATCCATACAGGGACAGAAGAACTGGAACGTGGCTGGGAAGTCAAAAGTAACAATGCTGATTAAATAAAGAAATAAAACTAAATACCAGGAGTATGAATACACATGGTTAATTAAGTATGGCATGCGTGTGTGTGTGTGTGTGTGTGTGTTTGGACAGTGTTTCAGGTGTTCAGTGAGGTATTTGTGCTGACAGTGAGTCCCTATATGACCACAGTGGGGCTGCACCACAAAACAAGTGGTTGTGTCAGCATTAGTGAGTCACCAGTGAACAGCGTGACCCTTGACCCCTCTCTTCACCCACCCCACAACCATACACCCAATTCCCCTCAACCAATGAGGAGAGAGATTGCACAGCATTATAGATCCTGGTTGGATGTGTAATGTACATATATATCCCTCCCCAAACAGCTATGTACATCACTTCCCTACCATCCATCCCTTTGAACACGCACTGCTCTGTAAGTTCCAGCTCTACTCTCTTATTATTAAATATATAGAGTGAATAAATATATATTGAGTTGATAGGTGTAAGGTGATCTATTTGTGAATCTATATTTAAAGTTTTCATTTATAGCAAAGAGCAAGGCTCTTTCGGAATTTCTGGATTTCTGTGTCGTTGGAATATTGCCACACAGTGTTGGTTTCACAAATGGTGGACTGGTAGGACTGGTGGTCTCATAATGGTGGTAATGATGTGAGTCATGATGTAACGATGTGAGTAATGATGTAATGATGTGAGTAATGATGGTAATGATGTAATAATGGTTGGCTGTCAGCTGTAAATGTGATACAAAGTGTTGAATTGCAATATAACACATTCATGAAGTTCAACATTTGACCTATTAACAAAAAGTGAAAAAAAGAAACATAGCATCAGTTTTGTACTTTGCCCATCGAACATACAAATGTATGAGATCAAAATCAACCTGTAGAGGAATCCTGTTCAATCCAATACATGGCACTGTTTATGGGACAGCATATCTCTGAAACATGATACCAAAGATATCTGCGTAATCATTACTGTAAAACACAGTGGCTGATGTTTCTCAATGAGGAGTAAAACAATGTGCAAAAAATACACTTTTCTGAACCAAGCATTTCCCTGTCTGTCCCCCTCCATCCAGATCATGTCTCACTCTGGAGCTCAGGGCAGCATGGGCAGCCACTCTGCTGGAGGGCTGCGTTCCCACAAGGTAGGTCCTGTCCTCAATCACTTCATCCTCAACCTTAAGCTGGAAAGAAACTCAGAGTTGCGGCCGTTTGTCCCCAGATGTACCTCTACGAGTTTGAGAACTTCCAGGGCCGCAGGATGGACCTCAGCATTGAGTGCCGCAACCTGTGCGAGAAGAACTTCGAGAAGATCGGGTCCATCAGGGTGGAGTGTGGACCGTGAGTCAGCGCCCCCACACTCCACAAACAGGGTCTGGGTTCTGCGTATGTTTGAAAGTCCTTGTTTGATTCTTCCTGGTGTCCCTCTCCCCCCACAGCTGGGTGGGCTATGAGCAGCAGAACATGACTGGTGAGATGTTCATGCTGGAGAAGGGGGAGTACCCTCGCTGGGACACCTGGTCCAACAGCTACAGGTGTGACCGCATGATGTCCGTCAGACCAGTCCGCATGGTGAGTTGTTTATGGTTTGTGTTTCCATGAACCTACATCCCTCCATTTCTCTTTGTATGAACACCTCAACACACTGTTCATCCAATGTCCTCTTTGGACCATGGTGATGGGTCCTCTGTATGTTTCTGACTGGGGTTGTGAAGCGCAGATGAAAAATAATAGAAAACAAAAAGCTGAATTTCCTCTCACCCACCACTCATAAGTTCTGGTTTATTAGATATCATATCTGTATACCCTCATCATCACAGTGGAACCAACCTGCTCTTCTGACTCCTGTAGGACCCCCAGGACCATAAGATCTGCCTGTACGAGTCCATCAACTTTGAGGGCCGTAAGATGGAGGTCAGCGATGAGGACATCCCCAGCCTGTGGTCCTACGGGTTCCAGGATCGTGTTTCTAGCATCCAGGTCACCGGTGGAACGTAAGCATCACAGGACATGACAGACAGAAAATACAAACACGCCCACTTGAGGTGGAAACACCACGGCCAACACAATCTTCCTCTCTCACTCTGTCCCGTCACCAGCTGGGTGGGCTACCAGTACCCCGGCTACCGCGGCTACCAGTACGTGCTGGAGATGGGGTCTTACAAGCACTGGAACGAGTGGGGCGCCCACCACCCCCAGATTCAGTCCATGCGCAGAGTGAGGGACATGCAGACGCACCGCAGGGGCTGCTTCGAGATGAGCAACTAGAGAGAAAACTAACAGCAGGAGAGAGCAGCAAGGTGCCTACCCCCTGGAGGTCCCTGGGGCGATGAGGTGTCATGAAGAAAGACTTTTCAGGGTGACAGCGGGAAAAGTGACAGCAAAGCTCTCTGTCTGAAGACCTCACACCGTTTTAGCACAAATATGCATTTCAGAGGGGGGAGGGGGATTATGTGGAATTGGGCAGATGAAGTTGTAAAAATCGTTTCTGTTAATGCAACTCGATTTTTTTTACATCAGCTTTTGCTTATGCGTTTCTTGCTACATCGTCAGATGACCCACAATCATGTTCATGAAATTGTTCTCCTTCTGCTGAGATGCACCGAGTTTAAGGGATGGACACTAAAGTCACTTCACACATTACACTACCATGGACAGCTCAGCCCTCCTCGACCCTCCTGCAGTACAACTGTCGTGCAGAAGGGGGCGGCATACCCTAACTGTGATCCACCAGGGCAACAGAACCTCGACGTCTTCGTTGATGTATTAAGCCTGCGGATAGGGACTGTTACGTGCCGCTGCTGAAGCGACTTTTCACACAGCTGTTCTGATGGCTGACCTCCTCCAGCTCATTGACGAGGCTGTCCAGTAGATTCGTATTTTACACTTTCTCAGGGATGCTGGCATCTGGAAAGCAACTTTCCACTGAAAATGAAATAAATTAATGAAATAAAGAAAAGAAAATAATTGCTTTATCATTTGCTGTTTTGTTTCATTTGTCAGAACTACTGATCTTAGAATGTATAAAAAAATCGATATTTAATTGTGCTGAAAGTGTAAATTCCCTATGCCATTTCTAACTTATTTTAAAACGACAATAGGCCTATGAATACCATCGACAACTAGTAAAACAATAAGATTAAATAAAAAGTAAAAAGTCAGTAAATTAGAGTAAAAATGAAACAATGTTGAATCCTTTAAGCAAGTAAAGCCCTGACGATGAAAGGTTCAGGAGTCCAGCAGGCAGGACGACGTTCAGCCTGCGCCGCCAGGCGGACACTCCGCGTCCTGCACGCGTGAGGGTGTCGGGCAGACGTACCAACCCAGTCAGGGTCAGTCGGGTTTTTTCAAGGAGCTAACGGACTTAGACTAAATACCTGTTACGAGACGAACGGCCTGCTTGAGACGAGCTCGGAGCCCGGTGCTGATTAGCATCCATAGCAGATCGGGGAGGAGGGGAGGAGGAGGGGAGGAGAATGAGCTATTCTTGTAACAGCTCAGAAGCTGTGTGTATTAACAGCTCCAACTCCACTAAATCGGCCCCAGCTAATGCGACGAGCGGCGGCGACGGAGGCACCGAGAGCAGCAGCACACCTTGTCCCGACCGGCCGCAGCGAAACGCGCCCGCAGAAATGAAAGTGAAACAAGGCTGCAATTCGGACGCGGGTGTGCCGAGCACCACAGAAGACGAATTGCTCACCAATTCCATCATTACGCCCGAAGATGTGCTCGGGCTGCAGAAGATCACGCAAAGTAAGTGAACTAACATTAGTTTTGGGGATGGACGGTCGACGCGTTACGTTCAGTCGTATCGATACGATGATGTAGTGGTCAAGCATCAGCGGTGCCCCCGGCCAGCTGGGGGTGTCGTGAAGGGTCCGTCTTCTGCAAACTGCTACAGAGTGGTTCGTCTCGACGTCTGGTAAACGAGTGCAGTGTGCGCCGACACGCCACCATACCATGGACAGCGACCCCTTCTAAGAGGAGCTGGAGGGTGAACACAAAGGGCAACTCGCTCGGTAGATGTTTGGAGACCAGAACGGCGTGAAGATGAACAGCTTGTTGAGTGACCCCCCCTCGCGTGTGTATGTCCACTACCTGCGCTGTGTGACAGCTTACCTGGTTTATACCAGCCTAACAGAAACAGTTCAGCTTACCTGGTTTATACCAGCCTAACAGAAACAGTTCAGCTTACCTGGTTTATACCAGCCTAACAGAAACAGTTCAGCTTGCCAGTGGAATACTTGCAATAAATGTATAAGAAGTGCATAAAGTTAGGAATGAGTATGCGTCTGATCATTGCATCATGTCTTAAATGTCCCTTAAAAACGGACCACTGTCAGACTTTTCATGAGGAACAGTCAGACATATGCAAGACTTTTAGGAGCATTTCATTACGCTCAGTTCATTTTCATTGGGAACATTGGAACACTTAATTTCACTTCACATTGAGAGCCGTGACCAGCAGTCAGTCTACCACCAACAGACTGCAGCAGGAGAACACACACACACACACACACATCCCCTACAGACATAAATCTATGATAGCGTGCCAACACCCTGTGCTCACACACACACACACATACACACACACACATGCATGAACGCACACACATACACACAAAGACTCATGATGGTTTAGGAACCCCTCTGTGGAAATGCATTGAAGGACTGCAGCAGTGAGATATTAAAACACAAACGATGGCAGAGCATAATCTCTGCTCTCTAGCGACACATTGGACATGTGGCATTTTGTAGGCCAGATAAGGTTCATTCATGATCTTGGAATCCAAGCAGAATGTGTAGTTAGATCTGCGTCCATCCTGCTGGATGCTGACCCTCTGGATTGAGGAGATGTCTCTCCTCGTTCTTCAGGGAAATCCAACCCAACACACAATACAGTGAGATTTCTTTTTCACAGCATTTTATTAAGTTGGTATGTTAATACTTTATTTATACTGAATTCAAAACAGTTGTTCAAAAGAGTTGTACATAATATAGAATATAATATACATAATATAGAGTACCATCTTGTATGGAAGCCTGTTTGTCACTGGGCATAAGAGAGGTCTCTCAGTGTAGTATGTATACAGTATATATATATATATATATACACACATACACACACACACACACACACACACACACACACACACACTTCTACTAAAGCATGCAGTAGCAACATTTGCAGATGTCCTCTTGTTGTCATGTTTCCCTCCAAGCTTCTTGTAGCACTACTATGAACCCTGTAGACCACAACACCGGCTGGTTAGCCCTGTTAGCTGGGGGCCAGAGCCCTGTTAGCTGCTGGGCTGGTTAGCCCTGTTAGCTGCTGGGCCAGAGCCCTGTTAGCCGCTGGGCCAGAGCCCTGTTAGCTACTGGGCTGGTTAGCCCTGTTAGCTGCTGGGCCAGAGCCCTGTTAGCTGCTGGGCCAGAGCCCTGTTAGCTGCTGGGCCAGAGCCCTGTTAGCTGCTGGGCTGGTTAGCCCTGTTAGCTGCTGGGCCAGAGCCCATCCCCGCCGCGCCACAGCACAGATCCACTGGCTTTGTTACGTCCTTTAAATGGCTGAATGTATCGTCCCTCACACAGAACAATGTCCTGTACAGAAACCAAATGTAGTCAGGTGTTTACTGTAGGCCGCTTCAACAACCTAGATCTACTCTGATGGTAGAACAAATCATCCCCCATAAGCACCCAGTGGGGAGGTAAACTACGCAGGATGTCCATCTAAAGACAGCAGAGTATAGGCATGGCTGAGGGGGGGACTTTTTCCAGAGAGAAGATGAAAGGTTAAGAAGACCATTGTTCAGAATTGTTTAAAACAGAAATGATTGATACGCTAACGGCTAACGGCTAATGATAACAGAGGAAGCTCTGGTTCTCATCACAGGGCTTCCCGATAGCTTTCACCCTCTTTCACTCTTTCACCCTTTCACTCTCATTCACTCTTTCACTGTTTCACTCTGCAAGAAGCCAGAGACACTGGAATTACATGTAACATTGCTTTTTTGATTTCTATTCATTTTTGTAATTAAAAATCCAGGAAAATAATTTTTGAAAAAGCCCCATTAAAATGTGTGGCAATATGTTGATTTCAAACCTTTATGAAGGTTGTACTGTACATTACATACTATACCTTTAATCAGGTACATTACATACTATACCTTTAATCAGGTACATTACATACTGTACCTTTAATCAGGTACATGACATACTATGCCTTTAATCAGGTACATTACATACTATATCTTTAATCAGGTACATTACATACTATATCTTTAATCAGGTACATTACATACTATTCCTTTAATCAGGTACATTACATACTATGCCTTTAATCAGGTACATTACATACTATATCTTTAATCAGGTACATTACATACTATTCCTTTAATCGGGTACATTACATACTATATCTTTAATCAGGTACATTACATACTGTACCTTCAGTCAGAATACTGATTCATTACACATGAATTACATGTGGCATATTAAACAAACTGTATGTGATATTGTAAATGGGACATTTTTATAAGCACAAAAAGTAATAAAATGTGTCCTTTTCAATGAAATAAAAGAAATATTTGGATGTAATAGCAACAAGTTGAACATAAGGAGGAGATTCATGGGCCTATTGTCCTTTGTGGACACTGCACATCTTGCAATAAAAATCATACGTCAGGTATATTCTAAAATGTAACCATAGCATTGAAGCTCTTTTCCGGTTGATCAATTCAAACATGACATGAAACAGCTTCACCAACACCTCTCATGTAATTACATGAACAGGGTTGGGAAAGTGCATCAGCATGAATCCTCCCTCTGAAACCATATCCAACAGTACGTCCTCACAAGGTGACCTCAGGAGAACTGCTTTCTTTGAGTCCTGTCATTCGAGCCCGAGAAGATAAGAGAAGCATCTCATCTGCATTCAGCTGCTAGCATCCCCCTTGAGAACCTCGGCTCACGCCCATGGCCTCCGGGCACCGGATATCAAACAACGTATTCGCCGTTGGCCTGGGCGCCACTGCGTTGTGATCCGTGGACACGCCTCCACACGTGCCTCATTCTGATCCAAACACCCCAGCGTCTCCCGGGATGTGGGGTCATAAAACCACCGCTCTCTGTTATTATCTGAGAGACGAGGAGAAAAATAATCTGGAGCCAAACCCTCTGGCCGAAAAAGTATCTAACTCTGGACCTAATCTCAGGGATTAAGGGTCGACAAACGGAAGCCTACTGGGTCTGTATCAATGCTGCTGGCTGACGTGTCTTCATGGCATCATAGAACATGCTAACATCTGTGGCTACCAAAGGGAGTTACTGTCCTTATTTTGTGATGTGCGTCTACATATGTCTTCATGTACATCTGGAAAAGCATTCAGAAAACAATTGGAATATGTTCAGAAATCAAACTGTCGGTGACTGTGGAACAAATCCAATGGCAGTAAATTGTAAGTTGTTATGTCAGCATTTCCACGTTCCCTTCCTAATTCAAGTATGGGCAAGCTCCAGAGCCGTATCCCATCCAAATGAATTCAACAAGAAAACTGCAACTTTGTGTCCCAGTCACTGAGCGGGTTGATTCCCAGCGGCCAGAGGATGAGGAGGAGGGAACGCACAAGCTAATGTCACCGGCTCACGATCACAAGGAGTGTTGCTAGGTGACAGCGTTACAGGAAGTCAAGTGCTGCACTGACGTGTGCATGGTGGAGAAGATCTTTGTGTGTGTGCAAGAGTGTGTGTGTGTGTGTGTGTGTGTGTGTGTGTGTAGGTACAGGCATGGTTGTGTGAAGTGTGCATGGAAAAAACTTTAGCCACTTGCCAACCACATTAGCAACAACACTTGACCAGACAAATGTTCAGAAAATCTGTTTGTATTGAACTGATTTAATAAAATGCATTTCCATAACAGTCATGTGGTGTGAACTGAGCTGTGATTTAGTTTCACTATGACGGGTGTCAATGTGGTTATGTTCTGGAATGAGCATCTCCTTCATGTTCATAACAGATGAGGATGATATGGCATGAACATACTGTACATGCTTATGTACATGGTCAACATCAACATACATGATGCATGCATGTCTCTTTATTCAGTCTTTATTGGTCATTCTCAGTATTTTTCAGATACGGGAATGAAATTAGTTCTCTGCATTTGACCCATCCTATGGGACATAGGAGCAGTGGGCTGCTAGGTTCAGCACCCGGGGAGCAAGTTGGGGTTTAGTGTCTTGCTCAAGGACACTTCGACATGCAGACAGTTTGGAGGTGGGGAACGAGGGGATCGAACCGCCGACCCTACGGTTAGTGGACGACCCGCTCTGTTCACCCGCTATACCCACTGAGCTACTGCCGCCCGTCTCGTCTATTGCGTTAGATTCTTTACCTGACTTTGCCACTGTGAAAACAAAAGTGAATGACCACTAATAGGGAATTCTCTCTTTCAATTAGAGAAGAATGTCTAAAGATAGCAAGGTAAACAATCACAAGGAGTGGTCACTTTCGGTCTTTCGCTCTCTTTCACTCTTTCTTTTGCAGTACTTTAGTCCTTTATTTCTTGAGCACATGTCTGCGTAGCGAGCCTCATATGATTTGGTCACTTCCTGAATTACATAATGACCAAAGTGCTATGCTTGGTCACATGGTGGAGTCTTGTTGTTGCCACCTGCTATCAGCCTGTAAAGTCGTGCATACAGTTGAAATAAATGAGGTCAGCTGATAGGTATACATGTATAATCTAGTCTATACATACTATACATACAATGGAATTACAATTGGAATGCTGACACATGTCAGAACTCTCTATTTTATTGGGATGATGGCTGAAAGATGGCCTATTTTTAGATATAATATTTCAGATGGCACAGATACAGTTACACCCTATATAGGCTAAACACATGAAGTCACTATAGAGCACAACTGTGTCTCAGTCAACAGCCTGGAACCCTCCTTTCAGTGTGTATGTTAATCATTAGTTATATGATGAATACCACATGACTCATATCATTAATCTGAATCATGATGGTGATATGATCATTATTTAATCTGTACATACAGGAGTGTTGGGTTGTATTGTGTTATTATGTCTCGTGCACTGTGTCTATGTGTGTCTATAAATGACTATTAATCCATCTCTATTACGGTAGCTATGCTGGGAAAGTATTAAGTGCAAGCACTGCCTTTTTCTTTCCTTTTTGTTCATGATTTAGCAGGAGTAGCATCACGTCGGTCCCAGAGGTTTTGTGTTGCTTCCCGGGGATATTACCAGCAGGATAAGCTGGCCTGGGAATAGGAAGCAGAACTAAAAGGCACTGCATCAAACAGCCACCGACTAACCCTCTTACAGCGTGGAGGGAACTCAGACGTGCTGCCATTTGGGAGTCAGAGCGGCTTACATGGAAATCTGTTGCCAGCGTGTCCAGCAGGCCTGTGATTCAGCTTCCCTCATTCCATCCTAGTTCACCTGGCGGTTGGAGGTTTAACCAATGAGAAGATCACACCTGGACTCACAACGGATACATAATGAGAAATACAATATGAAGTGTTAAGTTCTTGCTGAAGGTGCACTCCTTGGAGCGCACTAGAAGATTAGTTTGCTTCCGTATTAATAAAATCATGGGATAGAAGATGAGACGAAATGTACAAATGACATCTAACATAATCATAATAATATATATACTGGACAGTTGAATTGAAACGATAAAACAATTGGGAGAAAGTGTTTTACAATGAGAGTTTGTCTTAAAGTGGATTACTGGTTAACGTGTGTTTAGATAAGTAATAGGTCAATTTGATGCTGAAACGTTTTGATGATTATAATGATGATTAGAATTATAAAAACAACTTCCTCCCTTCTGAAGGATCTATGATCATCAGAATGATCTACAATGAATTAGCACTGCCCTGGGACTTGAGTTTTTTGGAGATCCAAATCCTTTAAAGGAACATGTGCACACACACACACACACACACACACACACACACACACACACACATTCACACCTAGCCTAAAAATACCCCAGAGAGATTGGCTAAAGCCTGTTTGGCCCATCTGCTCCCAGCTCCACCGAAGGGGGAGAATGTGTGTTTGTGCGGGTGTGTGCGTGCATGTATGTGTGTGTATTGTGCATGCCAATCAATCCACGTGATGGTAAAACAATATAAGCCTCTTACTTACTAATCCAACCCCATAGGAGGCCCACAGTGGAGTTTCTGTGTCTCTCTCTTTCTGTTTGTCTGGCTAGCTCGCCCACCACTTACCCATGTGGTGAATACATGAGCATGTTTTTCTGGTAGGGGTGTGTTGGTTCACAGGGTGTGGGAGGGATGGGTGGTGGTCGGGGTGGATTACACTGGTCCAGGTATCCACAGAAGGGTGATTATACCAACATCACATCTTGTCAGATTGAATGGGTAAAAATAGCTTCCTAGCTTCCCTGTGAGCTTCCCTGGTGCCTGGAAACACTCGACAAGTAAACTGGAAACACACCATAGTTTGTTGTGGAGTGTATCGCCACACGCCCCGTCACGATGCAGAGCACTTTGTCTGCAGACATTGTATGGGATGGATTCAGCTACGAGTAGAAGAATATGTGGGACATAAATTAGGCATGCAAGCTGACATAAGGGTGAATTATACTTATTAGTTCTTAAACGCTCCAAGTACTAATCCAGTAACTTAGTGTAATAGCTTTAGTGGTGTCATAGTTTTATGAGCACTATAATTGCCATACATTGAAATACATGTTTACATATAATACATGTCTAAAGTATTGCTTGTTTGTTTCAGATTACCTGTGTTCTCCAGAGCAGAACGTCCACATGATCGACTTCACCAGGTTTAAAATCCGGGACATGGAGACTGGCACAGTGCTGTTTGAGATCACTAAACCTCCCATGCCAGGTGAGCTGGAAAAGAAATAACCTCAGTGATTGGTGGATCCCAGAGAAGTCTTTGGATTCATATTAAATATTACACAAGACATCTTGTGTAATAATAACCAAAATGAAATGCAGTCAATGGTTTGGTAATAGATTGTATTTAGTCATGTGCCAAAACAAAAAATGGATTCAAGAATAAACCCAAAGACAATAACATTTATTTGAGTTTATTCTCGTGACTAAATACCATGGGTCTGCCACCCGGTCTCCTCGGTAGCGGGCTGTAGGAAGGACTGCGATCCCAATGCCGGGAGGTTTGTCCGGTATCAGTTCACACCGGCCTTCCTTCATCTGCGGCAGGTCGGGGCCACGTGAGTCTGAACCCCGAGTAATAGCGTGTGTGTGTGTGTGTGTGTGTGTGTGTGTGTGTGTGTGTGTGTGTGTGTGCATGGCATACAAATGCAGACGGATCATATTGTATTGTCAAAGCAGGTTTTCAATAGCTGAGATATGGGACATATTTCATGAATTGATCGAAAATGTATCCAATCATTACAACATCATTACATTGTAATCTTTAGTAATACTCTGTAACTTCTGTTTGAGGGTTAGATAGATAGATAGATAGATAGATAGATAGATAGATAGATAGATAGATAGATAGATTGATTGATTGATTGATTGATTGGGATTGGGATTAGGGACACTATCAAGCACAGTAAATCACAACATCAGACTCAAACTCCTTGAAGCTTACTGGATGGAGAGAAAAACATCCCCAGTGTGAGCAGTCTTACCAAGCCTCTGTTTGCAGGGTGGAGTTCACCGTGGGAGACACGCCCATCAACAAGTTCCGCATGATTGAGCGACATTACTTCCGTGAGAAGCTGCTCAAGAGCTTTGACTTTGAGTTTGGCTTCTGCATGCCCAGCAGCAAGAACACCTGCGAACACATCTACGAGTTCCCTGCTCTGTCGGAGGAAATCAGTAAGTAGCTTTGCAAGTGTGTGTGTGTGTGTGTGTGTGTGTGTGTGTGTGTGTGTGTGTGTGCGCGCACAGTACACGCATACAAATGGACACACTCATGAGCTTCCAAAGACACATATAAAGATGTAAATGAAGAATAAACACAGCTACAATGCGACCGAGTCCTGATGTGTGTGTATTCCTACCACCAGTGCGTGAGATGATCCTGCACCCTTACGAGACGCAGTCGGACAGCTTCTACTTTGTGGACAACCAGCTTGTGATGCACAACAAGGCCGACTACTCCTACAGCGGGGGGGCGTAGGGTGATGAGGATGGTTATGATTATATTAGCATTATTCTGCTCAGACCAACACAAATCAACACATCAGCCTGTATCACCCCCACAACAAACATATCACGCCATGACCCCATATCATCTCATGACCTTGTATCACTCCATCACCCCGTGTCACTCCATGACCTCTATATCACTCCATGACCCCTCTGTCACTCCATGACCCCTGTATCACTCCATGACCTCTATATCACTCCATGACCCCTCTGTCACTCCATGACCCCTCTATCACTCCATGACCCCTCTGTCACTCCATGACCCCTCTATCACTCCATCACCCCTCTATCACTCCATGACCCCTCTATCACTCCATGACCCCTCTATCACTCCATCACCCCTGCATCACTCCATGACCCTGTATCACTCCTTACGGTGTATATCATTGCATCACTGATACACTTGTATCAGTGATGCAATGGCCCCATGTTAACCAAGACACCCACATCACACCGTGACGCTTTACCCAGCGGCTCCTGTACCCTGTATCCTGTATCCTGTATCCTGCATCCCTCCACTCATCACCTCCCATCGCCCCCCGCCGTGGCCCTGTCGATGCTCAGACTCTGTCCTGTGGTATTTGTTAGTTTGCCTTAGTGTGTTTGCATACAGTATGTATCTGTGTGTGCAATTGAATGTATGCAGACACACAGAAGAACTTAAGTGTTATATATA
>OMKQ01100185.1:3366-15675 GCA_900302335.1 Phycis phycis
TTTAGCTAAAATAACGTCATTATGCTTATCCTCAATACCACAAGAGACGACAATTTGTGAACTCTGTGACCTTTGTCCTCTTTCTACTAGCTGGTATTGGCAGACCCTTCCTACATGAACATGTACTGCAGTTTGAAATGCACACTGGCCCTGGACTCCCTCACCGGACTGCACACTGGCCCTGGACTCCCTCACCGCCTCACGTGGACTGTTGCAGGGCATCGATTCATGGTGTTGATGTCTGTGTTGAGGTGGGAGCAGCCTCCACTCACCATGGCCAAGGGAACGATGGCCACCAGGTCCTCCGCCGCCAGCCGCACCTCCGTCTCAGCCTCCTGCGTGGCGGAGCGGCTGCCCGGGTACTCCACCTGCCAGGCCATCCAGCGGCTGCCCAGCGTCTCCGGGAAGCTCTCCATCTTCAGGTCCACCTGGAGTACCCTCTGCACCCCCGCCTCCGCCCTGACACACACCCGGAGCAAACAACAACAAGAATACCTTTTTTTTCCTTTAAAAAGAGAATGGTGAATTGGGGCTTGGGGGAGATGGAAGTATTTCAGTATCGGTTCTGCAGTATATGTGCATTTATTCCAATGACCAAACTTAATCTTAAAGAAGGCACAATACTTAAAAGTATCTCAAACACGGTGATGATATCCACTCTTCCCAAGCCTGTCATCACTTTGGTTTAAGATGGCCATGGACAGTGCTATATGTAATAACCCCTGTGCTCTCTCAATCAATCTTCTCTGCATGGCAAAACAAACACTGAATCTGTTGATCGATGTGAGAGCAAGGCTTCCGGTAGCCTTGAGATTTAGAACAGTACCATGTCTTTATTATTTGCAGATCAGATTATTATTATTTTCAGACCAGCCACTGTGTTCAAAGCAAGCTCCATGAGGTCCCGATATGCCTAACATGCTGTCATCTGAAACTTTTCAGTTCAGTCCTACCTGACCAGAAATGCCACATCGCATGCCTATCTCGAATTGTAAGTAACCTCTGTAGCTCATCCCTCGTAAGAACATAGATCAACAGGAGGCAGAGCTGAGTATAAAAATAGGACATGATGAGGGATGGATAAATAAACAAAGTGAGCACTTCCTATTGGGTTATTCAGTGTAAAGTTCTCCACAAAATACATGTCAGTAAATCTACATGAGCTGAGATCTACCCACATGTGGACCATAGGTGTGATCATGCCAAACTCACTCAGATGTTTAGGTCTTGCAAAATGAACTAACTTCTGGACGTTTATATTTGGGAATTTGTAGTTTACAACTGACGATCCCCTCACACTTTGTCTTCCAGAGGATATGGATAATATTTCTCCAGACAAAGATGATTACAGTGTGGCCCTCACCACCCTATTGGTATCAGCTGTGTTGGAAGTCTTCTGAGGCCTCCTCTTCAGCCCTCGTCTGTGGCGCTCTGTGGCTTAGAAAGTTTAGTATTTTCTTTCTTTGTACATAACGTGAGTGTGTATGTGCAGGTGTAAGTCTTATGTCTTATGTTTATGTCGATTATTGCATACTGTTGTTCTGTCTCTGGCATTCATATTTTAATATCTGCTATATATTATATTTGATTAATTTTTTTTTAAATTAAAATACAATTTGTGTAAGACATATTGTCATTTTATTTTGTACTGCCTTTTTTGACTATGAAAATATATAATATATAATAAGGCTAAAGACTGAAAGCAAAACATGGCAAATCTATGGGGCTATTTCAGGTCAATAATAAACACTCCCTAATTGAATTGTGTTCTTCTCACACTGAACCACAGAGGATAGGTTCAACACAAGCAGATACAGTAGAAACAGAAGGAAAGTGATAGTATATCTGTTCTAGGAGTTGTAAGGAAAAGGTCGGTTTTATCAGCGGTGTCCTGGTTTTCAATGGTGATACTGTAAATATACAACATAATAAAGTAGGTAGCAGCAGCATTTACGGCGAGCATGAATTAAGTCTGACAAATAAAGCGCTGATAATTAAATGTTTTCCTGGGAACTGTAACTCACATAAGGTCAGCCTTATGTGAACGATTGGCGAGAGAGCGAGAGAGATAGAGAGAAAGAGAGAGAGAGAGAGAGAGAGAGAGAGAGAGAGAGAGAGAGAGGGGAACTGTGAAATATGTTAGCCATGTCTTAGCAAATGGCAGAACTCATAGCCCAAACATTTCCTGCACAATTGCAGTGCAACTTCAATGAAACTGGATGGTGCAGGGAAATACAGAGGAAGAGATTAAGAAAGCGAGGGTAGTGTTTTCCACCAAATAAGAAAAAACGCCTTCAAGGGCTTATGCATATAAAATATATATTTTTTGTATTATTAGATTGCTTATATAATACATATGTGATGCCTGAGCAAAAAAGACTGTATGAAATTATGCATTATGAATTGGATTCAGGAAAAGATTGTATTCACTTGGTTATTCACACTCATATTCACAACAACGTCTTTATTCTTTTCTTCTTCAAATAATAGTTTTGTTTCAAAGACAACTGAGGATTTTCCACATGGTGCAGCTTCAATTCCCCCCTGAACACAGTGAGAGTATTAATAATGAAACAACTTGTAATATACGGTAACGGTAACAGGGGACGCACGCCGAGCCGGTGGGTATAGTGTACCGCGCATCAATGCTGCCGCCACACAGAGAGACCGCCCGGCCCAGGTCCGGCATGCTGCCGCCACACAGAGAGACCGCCCGGCCCAGGTCCGGCATGCTGCCGCCACACAGAGAGACCGCCCGGCCCAGGTCCGGCATGCTGCCGCCACACAGAGAGACCGCCCGGCCCAGGTCCGGCATGCTGACGCCACACAGAGGCATGCCGTCACCACAGCCTTCATCCCGATGACATGATCCACGTTCTCAGGCACAGAGAACGGTGTTTTGGGCCCAAGAAAAGCTTTTTTTTTGGCTAACATCACATTAGTGCTGTCCAAGGCATTGAGGCGAGCAGGAAGAAGACAGGAGCAAAAGGAATTCACAGCCAGAGGGTGTCTGGGTATAGTTTTGGGGTTTTTTTTGCACTAAAAGAAATGTAGTCGACCAAACTCTATTGCACTTCTTCTTTCAAATAAACACAGCAACAATACGGTTGTGGTTTCTAAAGGTCTTGGATGGTTGAAGTCATTACCCTGCAGGCTGGCAGTTGCTATCTTCAATAGCATATTTTGAGTGTTGTGGAGAAGACTCTAGTTTTCATCTGCATGCTGAAAAAACTTCTAGATGAAATTAAACTCTCTGACGGCAAATTGTACAGAGCAAAGAAACTCACTGTCTGAGAGGCAAGAGAACAGACACTATATCTACAAGGCTGCGTGGAAATCACACAGCCTTATAAAGTCGCAAATCTGAATATACTTAAAAGCAGACAATTAAAAGTAATGTAGAAAGTCTATAAACATGTTTGAAAGGAAGAAAAAAATGCAAAAGAAATCTCTTCAGGATGACAACCTCTTATTGTCAGCCACCACAGCTGCTGTTTGCCTAACCGACAGCAAGACGAGGAGGGGGAACAAGATGGAGCTCAACAATGAAGACAATATCCCAAGACACTTTTATTCTTCGCCTCACGTCTCGCCGCGCCTCGACCCGTCTCCCTGTCAGCTGAGCAGCTGACTGCCATCCCTGAGTGCCAGACACATGCCAGGCCATGAAACCCACCAAGACCCTGATCCTCCTCTTCACAGGGAACTGTTCCTCACTGTGACATCTGAAGCCACATGCATCCACAAACCTCCATGTCCACTGATGATACCTCTCTCTGTCTCTTTTTCTATCACTTTATCTATGTATCCATGTATCTCTGTCTCTGTGTGTGTCTTGCTCTCTCTCTCTCTCTCTCTCTCTCTCTCACTCTCTCTCCCTCTCTTTCTGTATATCTGGGTATCACTCTCAATGCCAGAGCTCTAATTGTTTTAGCTACAAAAGGCCCGCGGACATACTGCCCACCCTGGGCTTGATTGTTATCTGTCAACTGGGTCCTATGTCACCAAGGAGACAAGGTACCAACCCCTCTGGGAGGGGGGGAGTCACAGCATCAGCTCCTGTGGTGTATAGGTCCCTGGGATGATGCTGCTGGTGCCAGCCAAAATGTGACAAAGCAGCAGAGAATGAGGAGAGAAACATTCAATATATAGTCCATATTATTCTTCACAACAACATTGTTTTCAAAACTCCATTTGAGAGTATTGACACTTCTGTCCTGTTCCATGGTAATACAGGATTCCTATAGGTAAAATCCATAGACATATAGTCTCGCATTGCTTTGGATAATACATATATATCATGAGACATCATATAATTTATATATAGGAGGATATATAAAGGAGATGGTTTTATCCATCGAGGTGTCCATTGCTCATACCTTAAATGATTGCGGGTAGCAGCAGACATTGGAGATGGAACTGATAACATTTCAGCTGGGAGCAGATCCTCCCAGCCACGATCCTTTGATAGAGGCTGTTTGGTGCATGCTTCTATTCATCCATAACTACTGCATGTCTTGGCATGGTTGTTCCCAGTGAGAAAATGTATGAGAGACCATGGAGCAGAAATTAAACTGGTGAAAATGTAAAGTAAGAAATCATCAAAAAATCTAATATAAGAGGGTCATGGTGTAACAGTACCTCTTTAATGTGGTCCAACCAAACAGTGCTCTATCTGAATAAACCAAACTTAGTATTTCAGTGGCATTATCAATTCCCAGCAAACTGTTGTCACAGCCACCTTGTTTCCATCATCTGTAATTTACTGTCTGACCCCAGCGGAAGGGAATAACATTTTGAAGTTAAAATTCAGCTCCACTTCCTATTTCATGCCAGGCTGCCATGATATATCAAAGCACTCGACAGCACATACAAGAAAATGGTTGATAAGTCATATGTGGCTCTGGCGCCGTGTGTGTGCTTTATATATTTCTGTCAAACAAATTAATTACTTTGATACCCTTTCATAGTTTCCTACAAAACATAGAACATTAAATCCCCGAAGCCACCCACTCTCCCCATGACAGCTCTCATGGACAGTAACAAGACGTTAGAAATACAGCACTTAGGTGTGGTGGCCGAGCTGCATGTAGGAACAGCCTCTGTAGCAGCAGGTTAAAGCTATTGAATTTAGGTCCCTGGGAGGTTAAAGAAGACAGATTCAAATGTCAAAATGAATAAACAGACAGCGAGGGGATGAGGAGAAGAAAGCCCTAACTGGTTTCAATTTATCCCGAGCAGTTGTACCCAGAGAAAGGCCAATAATTGAAACTGGCTCTATTGTCCTATTATCAGAGCCATGTGTCACCATGACACTTTCATTTAATCTCCTTCCCCTGATGTGGTAGGCCTGCATGTCCACTTCCTAACCCAATAGGGTTCAGGGAGACAGAGGCAGAGTGAAAGTTGAGGGGATGGCTAGTGGGGGTAAAGGAGAGGGGTGGAAGTGAAAGAAAGGAGAGTGAGGAGTTGATAGCAGGGGGAATAAAGAGTAGAGTAATGGAGATAGAGTGAGAGACTGACAGAGAGAGAGAGACAGAGAGAGATAAATAGAAAGTGAGGGATGAGGAGTTAGATAAAGAGACAGGTCAGAACTACTTATTCATCTATCTAACTCACTACACACAATCTATTTATAACTACTTAGTAGTTACTATTGTATTATTAGTAGTATTATATTATGATTAGAATTATTATACTACATACTACGTATGCTACATACATGCTTAACGAACAGATTCAAAGACTCCTTTGTCCCACGAGCCATCAAACTGTATAACTCTGCACTCGGTGGGAGGGGGAGGAGTAGCAGGCGACCACATTAACATTAACAGTACAAAATCCACTGTGCAATAACTGTCAATAACTGTTTCCTTGCAATATCTACTGTGCAATATCTTCCTGCAATTTTGTTATTATATTTATTATATTACTATATCATATATATACAATTATATATTTTTTTATTTTTTTATTTTTTTATTCTTGCACTGTTCTGTAACTATGCTAACTGTGCTCTTGTGTGCTCTATTTTTGAACTCTGTGTGCTTTTTTACTGTTCTGTAAGTGTTGTGATGCTGCTGGAACCTCAATTTCCCGAGGGAACCTTCCCAAGGGATCAATAAAGTACTATCTAATCTAATCTAATCTAATGTAATCTACTAAAGTTAGTATTACTAATTAAGTTATGGTTGTAAAATGTTAAAAAGATTTGGTGGTTGCACAACTACACATACTTTACAATCCAGCAATTACATTTAAATATTACTAAAAAATGTAGTAATATTACTAATATTACTAATTACTAATATTACTACATTTTTTTATTACGTTTAAAAATTAACTCTTCAGATTGACAATAGCGCAATTTTTGACGTTAGTGTAATTTCAGACAAAATATGCCATTTAGTTTTTCTTAATTTCCTGCTTAAATATTACAAAACAAATGATGTTCTGCCTAATTTTCGGAGGCTCCCATTACAAAGATATGATCTCTAATATCACAAAAAAACTGCCTGAATGCTGCATTCAAAACAGCATGGTCAGATCATAACGCAGTGTATTGTTCATTCTTTAGTTAAAAGGATAAACATATCTATTTTCTGCATAACTACATGCTTCTAATATGCCTCAAGTATTCAACTTTTAACCTCTGTAAAATGCTGTTTCATCTCTATATATAGTGTTGAACAATACAGACTCAAAGTAAGGCTTTAGCTGACGCGAAGGCTGAATCCAAAAGGGAATGTGCAGAGAAACAATGATAAACCTGCCCCCCGGCTCTCCTTATCAACCTGCTCTCTCTTCCCTGCTCAGGAGACGCTTCATCTCCGAGTATTTAGCCACTCACTACATTTAATTAGGACAGGCATGTACTGGTATTGTGTAAATGTAAATGTAAATGTAGATGTATTGTGTCTGTGACGCTGCAAGTAACCTGATAGCCACAGATATTAATATTATATAATATTCTAGTACTCTGTCCCATTGTAATTATTTTATACCAAAATAGATTGATACAAAATATTATTTTATTTTATTCATGGAAGATATTTTTTTTTACAAATTAGTGCCATTGTGATTCAAATCTTTGTAGTCTATAATATCTATATAATCTACATTGTATAATCTATTTAACACTAAATAAAGTATAAGTATAATTACAATTATATATTTTCATTTCTCCTGAACTATTGTAATACAACAATCAAAAAACACTTTCTTGAAATTTGCATTTACATTAACATTTTCCATTTTCCATTTTCCTTTCACAAAACATGTATTACTATGGAACCTCTTAGTTGTTGCCTCTGTTACCAAAATGCCTCTGGATGCAAATGTCCAGCCCTGAAACTAATCACAGTGATGAGTCGTGTGACGCGCCAGGGAGCCACTTTGGTCATCTATGAAGTACAGTCATGGTATCAAACACGCCCCGCGTTGGACAAAGGGCTGGGATTGGCCCGACCCGGGCCAGGTCTGCTGGAAATTTGTCAGGATGGGAGGGGGCCAGACACATATGCCAGAGCAAATAAAACATGAACATATTTGTCTGGTTCCCAGGCTAGACTGGCTCCACACAGTTCTCAACAGACAAATCAATGTCGGGGCCTTGTTAGAGCCTCGCCTCATTTAACATCTGTCTCCGGCCTTGTCTCAAAGATCTTTTGATCTTCGCTTGTCAGTGTACACAATTGTGGTGTGAAGCAGAGAAGTTGCCAAGTGAAAGTGACTGTGGTAGCCATCCGTTTACTCTCCCTGTTCCCAGAATCACAACGATAGATAGCCCACTTCATGTGAAGGGGATCCAAGCAACTCATCTTCATGATCAGTGGTACCCAGTCCAAATCCCCTTTGTACATCGAAAATCCTCCACTCCGAAAAGTACCAACGTGCCTAGAGGTGTTGTCTGTGTACTGGAGTAAAACTAAAGAAGAGGTAGATGAGGGACATTTTTTTTTCCAGCCTGAAGGGAGAAGTTGAGCTATATAGACTCCAGGAAGTCACTTGTAATGAATAATTTCAGAGTCCTCTTAATACACCTTTTCCAAGAATGTCTTCCTTCCTCTCTCAGTGTAAGGGGTGATGTGCTGTCTTAACTTAAGGCAAGACTGCTGTAGCAAAGTCTCTATAACGCTCCACCTAGGTGGTTTTAACTGGGGAAAGCCGATGGCAGTGTCTGACTTGGGCTAGGCGAGGCTGCTTGAACCAGTCATCAACATTCACACCACCACACACTCCACAATTGTCTTTCTAAACGCTTATCGTATTTACGATGTAATGTTTGCGTCATAACAAAGTGGCTTGTCTTTTGAAAACACAACAGATTCCACTTCAAGTCGTGTGCTTTCTGCATCACTGCTGCTGGCCTCGGACTACGTCTTGAACTTGAATTATTCCAAATGTCAGACATTTAAAGTCTGCACTGAAATAAACCGTCCTCTGATGCTTTGTTCTAATGCTATGAGCATCACTCAAAACCTGGAAACGCTGTAGCTCAGCGATCTCATTGAAAATCTGGGGAAGAATAATGTGAAATAGAAACGGCAAAGAGGATCATGTTATCTCATGTTACAAGTTATTGGGCGCATATGAATAATGTAATTTGAATAATGTATGCTCATACATGTAATGTCAAGGAATACATTTGCATTTTAGAAATATGCACAGAAAGTTTTTAAATACCCATGTGTCAAAGAAAATAAGTCACTGTGCACTTAGTGAAAGAGCTCAAATGTAAAACTAATTTCATGAGGTTAACAAATTACCTAGTCACGCTGTTTTTAATGAACATTAAAAGGACACATTTATATTTATTTATAAGATCTCGATTCACATGATAAGAATCTGAAATATGTTACCAATCAGCTTAAAACCAGATGAGGCAAAACCATTCTAATTTGCGATGCGTTCATCTGCAAACATCCCATGACATTAAGCCATCAACATGTTATTACTTCTGGTTTCCTGTTTTGTTAAATGCTTATCAATCCAAAAAGACCAACCACAAATGCCAAAGCAATGTTATTCTCCCAGCTACCAGCCAAGAATAAAGCTGAGCTCCAGCAAAGGGGGAAGAAAAAGATCCAGAAAGTGAACTTAAAATAAAGTGGGAGTGTGAGATAAAACAGTGGGAGTGTGAGATCACAATACGAGACATTAAGACGAGCCACTGTGGTGGAACACAGGAGATGCTGTCCTCTCACACTGTGAGAGGCTGCACTGGGCTCCAGCAGCGCCGGAAAACACTGTACTGAAACCTCAATCTGGAGGTGCATCGCGGCGTTGTCAGTCTGCTGAACACAGGACAAATACATACTGACACGCACACACACACACACACACACACACACACGCACACACACACACACACACACACACACGCACACACACACACACACACACACACGCGCAAACGACACTGCACACACACAGGTATAGACACATAGAAAGAAAGATACATGTCACAGACTATTATACAGACAGACAAACAAACCACAAACACACAAACTCACACATTCACACAATACCTGTCTGGAAGCTAATGATTTGTCACCGCATCTGACATGCAAGCCACCATTGAGTCTCCAATGAGTGGCAGCCAATGAGCAAAGATGCTACCGGATTTAACCCGACATGTAACACTTACTTTATGAGGACCCCATGTGAACCTATCAAAGAAAACATGTTATATTTGTCAGGCTTTCACTGTGTTTAAGGCCTCAGTGACCCATGCCTTGTCCTATAATGAATTTATGATCATAGCCTTTTTCTTAGGTTTTCATTCCTCATACTGTGCTGGTTATTGCTATAGAGCCACTACTGCAATATTGAAATCATTCTCTTGAATCTATTAAAAGTGAGAGTAAAAGTAAATGTCAACTCAACTATATCGTCAAAGTCAACTATATTAAGAAATGTCTGCTTCAGAGGAAAAAACATGTATTTGAATTTACTTTTGACGGTGAAATTATATTTATTATTCTTCTTAATTTATTCTAGACATTTACTCATTAATTTGTTCATACATTTTCAATTTGGGCTGATTTAATCCACATATCCTGATCCTAGAACTCCCTCAATCCATATTCCACTTCAAGTGTGTACATACTGCTGAACAACACGATGCCAAGACAGGGGATTGGCTATTAACTACGCCACACCTGGAATACCATCCAGGTGTGACATAGCCAGCAGCTGTCAGGCAACATCTGGCGCCTTGCCATGTTCTGAACAACGACAGGCATATAATCGCCTGGCAGCCAGCTCAAGTCTCATTGACATCCATGATGTCTCCAGAGGAAGGCTACATAGCATCAAGCTGAAAAACCGTCAGCATTAACTAACTTCAGTCTCTAGTCTAAAAGCTCAGCTCACCATGAGCTGCATAGAAGACCATGGGTGAATCCACAGACTGTATGAAATGAACCTGTGGTTTCCTCTTCAACCCATTAAGACTGACTGAGAGACAGGCTGGGGGGGGGCGTCGGGTACGACACGGCGTGGAGACGCTTCTTAATCAACCACAGCTGGTCCAATTAGGCATGCGAGGTGGCGGACACCGGACACAGCTCAGGGCAATAAGGTAGTCAGAGGAGAAGGCAGGTGGGAGCGGTTACTGCAGCTGGGTTTGATTCCAAACGCTGGTCGCTAGGTGGATGTGGTGACGGGATAGAGCTGTGATCTGATGCCTCAAACGATGCCCACACTGGTGCCTCCAAAAACACTCCAATTTCTAAAGACAGTGAATCGTTATGATTATATAATTTTTTAACTATCCCACAATCCTTTGTGTTCACTCATAGCGAGAAATAGATTTGAAGGAGCAAGTTCAGTGTTTTAATGTCGCCTTTTGATCATTTCAACTGCTGGTAAAAATTGTCAACTGACAGTACCTTGTAAACACACTATCGTGATGGAGACATATTGCAGCCTCACTGTCGAAGCCAGCCTAGCACCACTTGTGTTGATGTAAGAAATGTGCCCCCAAATGGCAGGACTTGGGCGGAGGCATACTAAAACCGATATTGGAATACAGCAGGTCTTACTAGAGGACTCCATTTGTATGCGCCTTTTAAGATTATTTTTTGTCTGCGACAGTTTCCACTAATACACATATTGAAAGTCAGTCAGTTTGAATCTGCATTTCTGCAGTCCATGTGCAGTGCCCCCACACTGGAGCGAGGCTCGTCGTTGTGACTTCCTTCGTGACTGTTGTGGAGCTTCATCTCTCGGTTCTGATGGCGGGCTGTTCCTGGCTGGCCGTCTTTATTGTAAAACGTGTCGAGCGCTTGGAGAGCTCCACCTGCCACGGCCAGCTACTGAATGTTGGCAAAGAAACCAATTTCATTCAGCCTCTAAATTACAATGCACGGCAAAGGTTTTGGATGACTTTGATATATCCTGCTACAAACCTTTGCCAAAATACATCAACATAACATATAATGTATTTAAAAGATGATAACAAATGATAACAAAACAACTTTTGATAACAATATTTTTGTTATCGCTTATGATCTTTCGCTTGACGAGTAGATCTTGTTTACTAGAGTAGGATGACGGAGGGCCACAGACCCATACCTCCAGTGGGTCTGTGAGTCTGTCCTTCAGACTACATCACACAAGGTTAAAACATGCTTGCATGCATTTTGTACTTATCAGACGGATGCATTGAAAAATACAGACAAGCAGCATGGCTTAGCATAGCATAGCATAACATAGCATAAAGGCAGGTCGCCACAGAGATAGAGAAGACCTGAAATACAAATACCAGAAAGAGGTGGACTGGACAGGAACAGGCACCATATCAACTTTTTTAATGTGACCATTAAATCAGGCTGGGAAGTGTTAGGAGTGATTACTATGTTAAAGAGTTGTAATGGATTCCTGCTACAGAGGAATGAGACAGCACACAGAGTAGGAAATGGACAGTATCACGACTGTAGTGGAACTCACTGGCAAATAAAATAAACATGTGTGTGTGTGTGTGTGTGTGTGTGTGTGTGTGTGTGTGTGTGTGTATGTGTGACACAAAGCCGCACAGTAATTTACTCTAAAATGGAATGAGCTGAATAAAAAACCGAAATGGAGGAGTGTGTGTGCATCTATGTATGTGTGTGTGTGTGTGTGTGTGTGTGTGTGTGTGTGTGTGTGTGTGTCTGTGTGTGTGTGTGTGTGTGTGTGTGTGTGTGTGTGTGTGTGTGTGTGTGTGTGTGTGTGTGTGTCTGTGTGTCTGTGTGTCTGTGTGTGTGTATGTGTGTGTGTGTGTGTGTGTGTGACTACACAGATCGTGGAGAACAGCGTTTGCAC
>OMKQ01100195.1:0-11904 GCA_900302335.1 Phycis phycis
ACACTTCAATTAATAGTCAAACAGCAACAAAACGTCAAGGACATAACCCAGAATGTATCAGTATGAAGCAGTGGCGTAGCCAGAAATGTTCAAATGGGTGGGCACAGAAAAAAACGTGTGGGCAAAGCCAATTTGATTGAACGTACGTTTGGTGAATGTAAACGAAGGAAAGCCCTCTGATTGACAAGTAGGCGGGCCTAGGCCCGTCCAGGCCCGCCCGTGGCTACGCCTCTGGTATGAAGACCAGGTTTGCAATAAAGCGCCACTATTTACATGTAGTGCCGCAGATAGTGGCCATGGACACCCCAGCCGCATACCGCAGCCCCTGTTTGCTATCATAAGGGACGGTTCCTATTTGTTATCCGATGCTGTGATTGGCTGTCTGGACTTCCATGTGCTTCCCAGAACCTCTGTAAAACTCAAGCTTTTCCAGGGTTGACTCGTTTTAGGAAAACTTTAACATCGTTTTCTTCCCTTGCATTTGTTCTTGTGTAACTTTATACCATAAAGGACAGAACACATTTTTGTCACAGACAAGATAAGGTAGGCCTAGTTTACTAGAGTTTATATTGTCTTTAGGTTATCCTTCCACTGCGGGTATGCTGCTGACTGTGGTTACTTTGAACAGCAAGCATGGGAATGAATGAGTGAAAAATATACTTGACTAACTTGCCTTTTCCCTGATGGTCTGAAAAGTCTCTAAATTTGGTGGGAAAATCACGACGATGACGTCACTGCTGGTGACAGTTCTATAAATCCGCTGAGTGACTGGTGATGGACTGTACCATTTTCACAGGGTGTCCAGCAGGTATAGACTCTGTTCCTGAGGTTTAAACCACAACCGGAGTCAGAGAGGGAGAGAAAGACTTGTTCCTCGTAACACTGAAATACACGTCATTATATTCAGGATAATAAGAGGATAACATAGAGTTATATTGAGGTTTCACCCTGTTGATTTATATGGAATCTGTGGTTCGGTAAAGTAAATTCTTCACTGTTAATTATACTGTGATTAGTCAAGTCACTGGTAAGTACAGTTGCAGTCTCCAAGTTGTTGAATGTTCTCAACTACTGTACACATCTATACTGTTGTGAGGTCAGTATGGTCATCTTATCTATCTGAACTCACACCGAACCCAAACACAGCCAGCAGATGACTCTCTCTGTCTGAGGACAACATAAAGGTGACGCGGGTTGAAGAGGAGCATCCTCTTCAACCTGATCACCCATGATTCATCCTGATCACCCAGAGAGATTTGACTATGGGGACCAGGTGTTACCAGGTTTACAGAGGGTCTGACTGGCCGCTGTTACTGGGAGGTAGAGAGGGAAGGAAGTGTTGATGACAGGAGTGACATTCAGAGGAATCACAAGGAGAGGAGGCGGTGGTGACAGCACACTTGGATGGACAGGACAACAAGTCCTGGAGTAATGATTGGAATGATGGTGGTCACACTGCCTGGTACAATCATAATAAAAGAGTCATATGGCTCCCACATGCTGGCTCGCTAGGAGTGTATCTGGACTGGCCTGCTGGCACTCTGTCCATCTACAGAGTGTCCCCAGATGTAGGAGGGTCCTCAGACACACACACTGACACTCTCTCTCTCTCTCTTTCTCTGTTTTTGAGTGACAAGGAACTAACTAACTAGTGACCACAACTTCGACATGTAGTCTTCCATAGAAGACATGTCCATGAAGCAGAAAACAAGAGAGGAATAATTAACGTTGTGGTCAGAAGAATAGAGCAGATTCAGCATTACATTCATAATGCACGTGGTCTATGGGAAAAGCTAACGATGCTCATGTTGTGAATCACTTTAAACTGAATATTGATTCCTTGTGTTGGGAACAACATGGCCGCACAGCATGTTCAGTTTTTGAAGATGTACACACCTGTTTTTTTTTATGTCTGCTACTTTTATTATTTCAGTCCTTCTGTCAATTGTGTACATGTAAGGGTACTATTTGTCTGTTGTATTTAATACAGCATAATGGTAATAAACAACTCAGTGGATCCATTTTCGACACAAAATAATGCTGGCACCTGTTTGCTGTTCATCAACTCCGCTCATGCATGCCTTATTCTACCCCTGGTTCAGGAAAGCCATGAGACGCATCATCACCCTGCACCCTGACTCATGCTGACCCAAACGCTTTTCTTTGCAGAAAGTCTTTATTTATGAATTGCTTGAACATAATTTCTCGGCTCCATGCAGTTTTATAGATAACATATAAACTGAAAATTCCTGAAAATAAACGTTGGCTATCAGGCAGTGGTAGCTCCTGAAGAAAATCTCTGGGGGGGGCAATTTTTCTGATAATGATTGAGGTCAGACAGACAGACAGACAGACAGACAAAAGTACTTTAATGATCCCGAGGGAAATTGCCTTCGTCACAATACTCCAATGCCAAGTACATCCATTCAATAGGTGCATGAAGCAAGACAGTATCAAGTTGTTGTTAGATGATTAACTCATACAGAGTCTTTCTTGTGTCCACCAGATGGCAACTCCATAAACAAAAATGGTGTAGCTCCACAATTAATTATTTACATGAATCTAACGTCATATGATGTTAGCTAAACAGGACACAACATATGTCCAGCAACCACATAAAGACAGGGGCAGCATATTAAGTCAAGTATTTATTAATTGACCAAGGATCAAGAGGATCAAGAGCTTTCACAATCTTTACAACATACATACAACAAGATAGTGCAGTCAAATTATCTTAAAGTGTAAAGGAAAATGCTGACTTTCAACAAAAAATAAAAAGAAAATACACAGAATGGCAATAACAAGTAAAATTGTTGGGAATTGGATCTTTAGATGTACCATTTATGGTATTTAGGATACCACCAAAGTGCTTCCTCATAAAAGCTAAATTTACATGTCCCAAAGTCACTAAGCAATTGAGGTTTGACCTAATGTGGTCAGTGGCAGTGCATCTTGGCTTTACACATTGAAGACCAAGCCAGAATGATGAGCTGCGGCTAGATTGTAGGGCTTTGTAAATGTGAACAACCATTATCTGGCCAATTGTATGAACCTGTAAAAATGAACAACCATAGGCAAACATCTGGCCATCTGACGTGCCTTTGGCACGTGGCATTTTTCAGGTGCTCATCAAAATGTCGTCTAACTGTGCCACGAAGTCCACCAATCCAAGAAAAATACCTGTCTCATCCCATCTCATCCTTGCCTTGCAAAGCTAACTTGAACACTCTGCAAAACTTCACACGCTGGTTTAGCCGGTTGAGGATGTGTTGGTTCTTGCTCACCTCATCATTATGGCAACGAACAACTAGCCTGTAACCCTCATCCAGTTGAGTGGCAATGTTCACTCTCCCACTAGTCGCAAATCTCAAGCAGCTATCCATGTGGATCTTTGACATCTCATGCTTCTTTATTTTCTCAGACAGATGGTGAATATCTGTCACACCAGTCAATACCCAAGCAGTGCTGTCTGTCATGCGGGTGTCAGGGTGGAAGAGTAGGCAGGGGTAGCTGAAGACGTTAGCTTCTTCACAGCCTGCTATTTTTTTTTCTCATACCAATTTGTTGAAAATCCTCGGGTGTAGGACTTTCCCTCCTTTGTAGAAGCCTGTTTAATTGTTACATTTTGTCTTGGAGGTCCTGATTGTTTTAACACCAATTTGTCTGAATTGGATCATTGACTAAAAGGACCTTGTTTCAGAGACACAACAGAATTGCACACACTAGTAGCCATCTTGAAAGTAAATTATCTCTAGATGAGAATAGACTTTGTTCAGCAGGTAGATGATGTCGTCCTCGACTCCCAGGTGGGGCTGGTAGGCGAACTGTAGTTGGTCAGAGAAGGGTCTGACCATAGGCCTTAGCTGCTCCAGGACGAGCCTCTCCAGGGTCTTCATGATTTGGGACATCAGAGCCACCGGTCTGTAGTCCTGAGGGCCGCTGGGACGCGGTGTCTTTGGCACAGGAACGAGGCAGGATGTCTTTCACATCAGAGGGACCCTCTGGAGATGCAGGCTCAGGCTGAAGACATGATTAAATACTCCACACAGCTGGGGGGCACAGGCTTTAAGTACCCTGGGAAACACACCATCAGGGCCCGCCGCTTTGCCAGAGTGGAGTCTAGTCAGTTGTCTTCTCATCAGGTCAGGCGTGAAGGACACTGTAGAGGTGTCAGTGGGGGGAGGGATGAGGTCCTCAGGTAGTGGAGGACAGGATGCAGAGCAGGGGGAGGGATGGGGCAGGGTGGAGGTGTGAAGTAGCTGGGAGTGAATAGAGGTGGTGAGAGGCAGACAGGAGGTCTTTAAGGAGGGGGAGAAGGAGGGGGAGGCGGAGTGGCACTAGCTGTTTGGCTGCCAGCAGCAGTAGTAGCAGTAGCAGCAGAGTCTTGTGGGGGAGGGGCAGGGTCCGCAGTACCAAACCTATTGAAGAAAAGGTTAAGTTCATTGGCCCAAGCCACACCGCCCTCCAACCCCATGCTACCAGTCTTCTGGAAATCAGTGATGGTTCTCATGCCACTCCACACATTCCTCGTGTTGTTCTGCTGGAGCTTCTTCTCCAGCTTTCTCCTGTATTTGTCTTTTGCCTCCTTAATTTTGACTTTGAGTACCCCCTGTACTCTCCTCAGCTCAGCATGGTTGCCTTCTCTGAACGCCCTCTTCTTGTTGTTCAGGATGGCCTTGATGTCCTTGGTGATCCAAGGTTTGTTATTTGCATAAAAGGTGACTGTCAATGCTGGGACATAGCAATCCACACAGAAGTTAACGTGGTCCGTGATGCACTCTGTGAGCCCATCAATGTCCTCCCTGTGAGGCTCAGAGAGTGCAGGCCAGTCAGTCACCTCAAAATAGTACTGCAGTGCCTCGTAAGATTCCTCCGACCACCTCCTCACAATCCTTGTGGTCACAGGCTTCCTCTTCACCAGAGGCACAGAGCAGGGTTTGAGGTGAACCATTTTGTGATCTGACCTGCCCAGAGGGGGGAGAGACGATGAGTTGTATGCATCCTTAATGTTAGCATACATCAGGTCCAGGGTCCTCTCCCCTCTGGTAGGACAGCTCACGTATTGCTTAAAAGTCGGTAGAACTCTACCCATGGTGACGTGGTTAAAGTCTCCCGACATGATGATGGGCCTACTGGGGTGTTTAGTCTGTAGTTTAGAGACGGTGTGGTGCCGCAGGCAGCTGTTGGGTTTGCAGCGGGAGGGATGTACACCATGATGATGATGACATGCGGGATCAGGTGGTATGGACGGCCAACACTTCGGCATCTGGTCTACAGAGCACTGCGTGGCTCCTAGTGCCACGCAGTGTTAATTAAATTAAAAACAATTATAGATTTGGGCTAATAGTTGCAGAAAGGAGGGGTCATCTTATCCCAATGGTTACGACCCACTGGTGACGTGTAGGTGGTTATTACAAACTTATTACAAACTTTGTTGAAGAACAATGTTGTTATATTGTCTGTTTAATATATTAGCAACAAATGCGTTTAAACTTACATGGGAAATTCCATTACGATGCTAGCGGTTAGCATATACATATCAAAATAAAAATTTCGAGCAAACTTTGATTCATTAACAAAGGTTTTCATTAGTATTCTTAATGGCAAAACGTTTTTCTGACCATTGTCTTTCCAAAACTACGGCAACACTGGTAGTACGAAGTAAACGTTACGTTAGGAGTCACCACTAGAGGCCTCCCTTTCCCCTGATAAACATCAGAACATCACGAGCGCTGTTGTACTGGAAATTTGCCACAAACCTTGGCTTTGTGCTATTAGTGTCTGAGAAGCATAAAAGTCCAGGGTTTAGAATTGAGCAGCAAGCAGCGCTGAGGTTGCAGTTTGCAACGAGGCTGGCTGGGGTGTTCGGTGTTCAGTTCGACACCCAAGGCTTGCAGTACCTGTTTAGTTCAACACCCAAGGTTTATGGTGGCCTGTTCAGTTCGACACCCAGGGCTTACGGTGGCCTGTACTGGTTTGTATTGAGTAAGGTGTCTTTGTCTTTGTCACCAGGCTGCACATGTTGAAGGATATGGCAAAGGCATCGCTGCTTTATTGCCTATTTGCATTCCTCAACACACAGGAATGTCTTCTTATTGCATCCATAGTGGTAAACTACTTTCATATACATGTCATTACCGTTATCATGTCTTGATCATTCACCTCGATAGCTGTCATAAAAAGGCAACGTTTATTTGCACTTTGGTATGTAAATGTGGGTTGCTTTTGCCAACATGGCAGTATGCAGTTGAGTTAAGTCAGAAACTGACTTTCTCTGAAAGAGTGGGAGCCCATGTAGCTTTGGCTTTAACACAAACACAAGGCGTTCCTTTATGTTAACAGGCCTATATTTCTTATCCATGCTGTAAGAACTAGATAAAACCACAAACATAAAACAAATGGGCTTGCATAATTCATGAGGCTAAGTGGAACATAGGCAGCCTGCTCTGCTGGTTGCGTAGCCTGTATTTGGCAGGTCGCTCGAGCAACAGCAACTCTGAACCAAGAAGGCAACAGGTTACATGCCAACTCTGAACGGCTTTTGGCATTTGACAAATACAAAAAAACACAAGATAATCTACCTTTTCTGTTCACATGATTGTAATACACACATTAAACTGATTAAACTCCGATTACACATCATTTACAACTTGAAGTAAAGACGTGTTATCCGACTAAATAGCTTTTCAAAATAGTGTTGAACACATGATGCAACTGCCTCTCTTCAATTAGGTATTTTAGTATTGGACATAAAGCGTAAGCATAGCCATTTTTTTGGTTAGAACTGTAAATAAGAATGCACGCCAACTTATCATAATACTCCTCATCCACAAACTGTAATTTCATACACTATTTTACACTTGGATTTAAATAAAGAAACTCCACCATAACTGAATCTGGCAATGCTGACCATTATTGCAGGAGCAGCAATGGTGAACTGTGTGCTTACCAGTTGAGTCAGCACAACAACAATGCTTAGCAGTGTTCCTAACTGACATAATCTGGATCTGTGCCCTCCTTTCTCGCGTTCATGTAGTTTATGTTCCCTGAATTGCCGCCAGCAGTGTCAATTAGTCTTCCCATGCATCTTCCCATGTCTGTTTAAGTTGGCCCAGGCATATGAAGTTAAATATCTAGTAAAAGTAGTAGAAGTAGTAAAAATTTGACAGCTTGTAGATTTGATGTGAAAACTTCTAAAATATGTGATAGGATAACGTTTTCTTATATTCCCATAAATCAAATGATCACACACGTGAGCTGAATTTGACAGAGGAAAAGAAAATGTGAGAGCTTGCAAAAAAATTACATTTATGTTGACATTTTCACTCATAGCAGTGTTCTGAATGTGAAGTCACAGACAAAATATTCACAAATGTGTAGATTCATATTCATATAGGCCTATATATGAATACAGCTGCAAAGTTGTAATCCAACATTTACTATGAAATGTAATGTGAAATGTTTTTACTTGAGTCCATTTTCCAACAAATCTCGCGTGATAACAGCCTCTCGAATCAGTCAATGCAACTTTACTCCCTGCATAACAAAAAGATCACTACATTACAAATTATCTTGTCAACTTTTTGTAATAAATGTGTTGCACAACTTGTAACTTGCTGTGAAAGTGAGAGAGCAGAGACGGGGTGGGCGGGATGAACCAATCACAGAAGACGAAAGACTATTCTACTCCGCTGTCTCACATGTCCAAGTGGCGCCCACGTTGGGTAACATTGATTACTTGATTTACTTGATAGTTAATTAAAACTAAACTGTTTTAATTCGGTTTGGCTTCAAAAGGCTCATAGAATATGAGATAAAGATAAATGTTCTGCTGGCGAGGGAAAAACCTCTACAGCAGGTGTCATCTTAAGTGTCAGTGAACCCATTGTTTTAGCTCCAATTAGGCCGTGTTATTCTCGTGGTTCTGACCCACGGCAACTTTGATACTTTTTTAGAACGGTCGTGTCTGAGCTTTAGCCTATATTGATTCGTTGTATACTGTTGTATAATGTCGCACTGTCTCTTGTAAACTGTTTCGCGTAAATTGATGCTGCTGCAACACGTGCATTTCCCCATTTGGTGATCGATAAAGTTTTATCGATCGATCTATTTATGAGATGCGCCACACACCATGGCGTTGTCCGAGAAGCTTTCTTGGATGTCGCAGTCAACTACCCAGACAAGAGCTCTACACATCCACATACACACCTTCCCTTAATTGCTAGAATTTCACTGCTGGTAACGATGTATGTTGTTATCAGGTATGTGACAATAAACTTCAAACCTTGAAAACCTTGTAATTGGTCGTGATGCGAAATGCCTCGGAAAAGGCACGTTGACGTCACGAAAAGAACGCCACCCTGCGCGTGATATAGTGGCACATATCATATCCAGTGGAACAATACATATCATATCATAACACATCATATGGTTCTCTCTCTCTCTCTCTCTCTCTCTCTCTCTCTCTCTCTCTCTCTCCCTCTCTCTTTCTTTCAGACATGGAGCCCTTCTCCTCTGAAGGCTTTACAATGCAGGTCATAACCACCAGGTGGATATGTATTCCTGTGGGATTACAATGAGGCAAGGTGTTCCCAGGGAGTAGCACCCAGAGCCACAGAGAGTCACAGAAATATGACCTTGTCTTGGCTGCTTAAGATCAGGATTAGGGCCGTGTCGCGCTGCACAGCATTGATCTGGCCGCCATGTCAGTGCCACATTGACCCATACAGTCCCCAGGGCACCCATCCTGCATAGTCAAGGCAACAGGAAATCACAGCTTTAGCCAAACCGTGTTGCCCTCCACATAAACACCCCCAAAATACAGAGACAATTAAAGTGCTAGTGTATGGACACCCCCCCACCACCACCACACGCACACACACAGACACACACACACACACACACACACACACACACACACAGTTTACCCTTCTTTCCTATCTGTCACATTTATTTAGGGAAAGAACCAAAATGGCACAGAGTGCCAATTGTTCACACGCCACCACCCACCAGCGAACATGTCCACGCGCCGCGGATGGTGGGACCTTAAATGGGGAACGGCTGTGATTATGCATGATCAGGCATAGATCATTTAGATCTGCCACACTACTGCCAGTGGACAATTCCTCTCATTCATTCTTGAATATGGTGTTGATGTTGTTATTGATACAAAAAACCCCGATCATTTGCACATGGATTTGGCATGGTGACTCATCAAACTAAAGACTGGGCTTTCTGTACTCTGGCACATACTCCAGCACTGCGCTCTGATGAAACATATATCTGCATGTAAGACAAGCTGTTTGCCTTTGGTCCGAGACCTCAAGGGCAGCGGACAAAGATAGCATGTTATCCTATATGTGACATGAAGTAAATTCTATGTGTATTTGCCTGTTCCTACTGTCATTGCTCCTTCAACAAGCTCATAAGCTTGCCATTGCGGTACTGGGGATTCAGTGGGGCTTAAGGTTTTTATGCCAGCTGCTGGATATCACAGGTTTGTTTTAAATTGTCAGAGAGGAGGGGATTTTTAAATAAGGGACTCCTTTTTATAGTGACCACAGTGATAATGACATGGCCACCCTCCTTTGTGACCCTTAACCTTTTGGTTGTTACACCCTTCCATCACACACACATGCACGCACTCTCTCTCTCTCTCTCTCTCTCTCTCTCTCTCTCTCTCTCTGTCTCCCTCCCTCTCTCTCACACTCTCTCTCCCTCTCTCTCACCAAGCTATATAACCTTATTGTTGTTTTGTTGTTTTTGTTTTTAAGATCATCGAATAGCATAATGTTTCCATTTGTTTGTTGAAGAAAGAAGGTAGCGACAGTTTTTCTGTTTTTTCCTGTTTTAATTGTTATTCTTTTTGTCATGTATGGGCACCGTTATGAAATAAAATATATAATTGATCATACTATTATAAATTGTTATTGTTATTGCTGGCGTTTTTTTTAACTACCATTCCTGTTTTCATTTCATTAAAATAATTATGTTCAATAGTTTGCAATGTGATGCATAAACAGTTTTTAGATCCGTCATATTTTCTGTGGCACTTTGTGTTTAGGCGTAGCGTGCCCTTTAAAATATCGCGGCTGTGACGATAGAAAAATGTGAATGAAATCAAGCCATTCATAAAAAAAAACTGTTGCTGTCCTGTGATTGGTTTAGAAGTAGGTAATGTATAATTCATTATGAAGGGTTGCGATTGGCTGACACGTTGAAAGACACTGTTGTTCCACCAATGAGAGCATGTATGTGCGCAACACTTGAGCCCAAAGGAAAAGCAACGCTGCCATTACCCAAAAGCTCAGTCAAGTTCTGTGAGTCGGAGGGAATACATCAGTTTGTTTGTGCGCATACAGTTCTCGGTTTAATTGTGGATATTTCAACGGCATACGTCCAATTTAGGATAAACGCATATATATAAGGTAAGACGCGGGGTTTATGCTAGCGCGAGCTTTTGCATTTCTTTTCTTATTAATTTCTGAAAAACAGCAGTTGCAGACGCAGAGCTGTTTTTAGAAGAAATTGCGTGTGACGCGAACTACGCTATTTACATATAGGATATTTATTTGCATGTTAACATTTTGCTCGGTAAACGTTGCGCGTAAGACTTCTAAAGTAAACCAACAGTAATCGGTAGCCCACGGCTCTCTGTTTATGTGTCTTGGTGTTGGCGTTTTGGTGATCGCCGCGGTCGGGCGACTGTGATTTTTATGAATGGAGGGTCAGTTTTTTTCCCTCCTGTGTTCCACACGGATCAAGTTTCACTTCATTGAGAAAAACAAGGGGCCGCACTGGGAGGGGAAAGGGGGGAGGGGTGGAGAATAACAGGAGGAGGGGGGGTTCGGATGGGTTTCAACCCCCAGCGTCGGCCCCTTCGCCTCTAGGAACGAAAACTTTTTTAAATTGAGGCCTTCACCAAGTAGGCATCGAGAGCGTTTAAAATGTAGTCTGCGTTGCTTCTGCCCCTGGAAGCCCAACGGTGCAAAGAAATGGATCGCACGTTGGACTTTCCAACAAGTTGAGTAATTCCACGCTAAATCTTAAATTCGTCAGTAGCCTCACGCAGGAAAAACACGCACGAATGCTTCTAAAACATCCCCAGAAAGAAAACAAATGTCCCTTGCAGTTGCGAAAATAGACCCACCGATTAGCCTTTCAATGTCTAGAAACTATTTTTTTCTTCATCCATTAAAAGAGATGATCAGTGTACGGAGGGAGTCACATCAGTCAAACGAGGTGCTTGAGTGCTTGCCACTGGTTTAGAAGTTAATATTTAATTGTTGTTTTTTATTTATATAAATATTTCGTTTTTTACGTCAAATATTTAATGCTGTAAACCACTAATCTGCATTTCCATCGGAGGAGGCAAAGTTGCTGGATATTGGTAGCCTATTAGGCCTTCTACTTGCTTTATAGTTCTAGGCCTATTTGTTGTGTGTTGCACAGGACGCAAGACAACGCAAGCCGTCTCGTATTAACGATACTCTTCCTTTTAAGTTTATTAAGCTGATTATGTTTAAACCTCTAATCGTGGTTCACAGATGGCTGGGATTGATTATATAACACTTATAATTTGTCCCATTACGACAAAGTGTATGTACAATGATGTAAACCGCCGTTAAAACGTTTTATTTTATTCAAGTTAAAGAGCAGTTTCAAGACGAGGTTTTTTGTTGTTGTTGATGAAGCCCATTTTATGATGTGTTTCCTTTTCTATGTCCATGATCTTCAAAACCCAATTCATTATATATATAATTCCATCTCGCCATTTAATTAAAAATAGATTGTTAAATTCTGGTTCTTACTTGTTTTTCTCCCACCCCCACCCCATCTTTGTCCAAAGTGAAAGGATTGAGGAGAGGTGAGCCAGGTGCTGTCGCTTTAAAGCGAAAACACCCC